>MU107275.1:4278-58555 GCA_012274485.2 Sinapis alba
GCCCAACCAAAATCCATCTCCTTGAACTTTAGGAAGACTCCCAATCTTGATTCCTTAAGCTCCTCGTATTCATCATCATGTAGAGCATCCCTTACAGCAGAAAACAACTTCGAGTCATCTGTATGGTATGCTATGCTTTTGTTTGGAAAGGGCTCTTCCCCTAAGGTAAATATCCTCTTCGGGAGTTCTAGTGAATCCATTTTTCAGTCTGCAAAACAATTAAAAACCAACATCTCAATCACAAACCAAACACAATTACTGGAAGACTTCGTAGAAGACTTACAGTTATTATTATCCGGGAAGACTTACTGGAAGACTTACTGGAAGACTTACTGGAAGACTTACTGGAAGACTTCCAGTAAGTCTTCCAGTAAGTCTTCTCGGATAATAATAACTGGAAGTCTTCTACGAAGTCTTCCAGTAAGATTCTCGAGGAAGACTTCTTCGAAGACTTCCACAAAGTCTAGACCAACATATTGAAGAACTTACAGTCGGAAGCTAAAGCGGTGAAGTTAGGGTCGGCAACGACAGCAGCGGTTAGCAGATCTGCAAAACTCGAAGTAAAATAAGAAGTCTGACTATCACGTTTATGGTTTAACGGCGGCGAAACTTCGTAAAGGTTCGCCTTAAGTCAAAAAACCTGGCCTCGACACCAAAGAGTAAGAACTTACCGGCAGCGGAGCTCAACGATAACAATAACGGAACACGAACGGTTTCGGATCTGAAAAAAAAAGGAAGCGGGTTAGTTTAATCTCCAGAAATACTATTCCGACATGAAAGATAAAAGAGATTCGATGAAAGAAAGAGATTAACGCGGTGAAAACGACGGAAAACGAGAAACGGCGGAAATCGTCTTTGGTATCGCCTTTAGAGAGAAACGGCTAGGGTTCCGTGGTTTACCAGCAAATAGTGAATTAATTAAAAAAAACAGTAAAAAATTAGTATTTATATGTCCGGTAAAACATCCGGTTAGGTTAACTGTAAATTGGTAAAATTTAAAACCGGTTCGGCATAGAAGACTTACCCGTAAGTCTTCTGGCAAAAAACATGCGAGAAGACTTACGGGAAAGTCTTTTACACCCTAATACGTCGAGAAGACTTACATTTAAGTCTTCTAGTGTAATATGTTTAAGAGACTCAAGTCTTCCAATACCCTAAACAAAAAGCCAAACTAAATATCAGTAAACCCTAGATTAAACTTAAAATCAACTCCAAAACTGTTTAATATACACAAAACTAAACAAAGATATGTAAAAAACGAATTTTGAAAAAAATTAGTTAGGCTTCCAAAATCTAACCCTAAAGATACATACAATACTAGCACATATGTTTCCAAACCCTAGACCAAAGAATATCATGAGATGATACATTCACTCATCTATGTTGAAAACAATCCAATTTTACCAGATTTTATTTTATATCACTTATAAATGTTTATTATTACATGATTTAGATTTTTCCCACATCAAAATATTTTTTATGTAATTTATTAATTATTTTTAAAATTTACTAAACGAGAAGACTTACAAAATCGCAGAAGACTTAAAAAACACGGAAGACTTAAATAGGCTATGAAGGTAAAAACGCATACACTTTTTTTTTTGGTCATAAGGGGCCTGTTGTAATTTCACTACTCTTTTAGGTTACTTTTGCATTTGATTGATGTTTGGGTACACTTTTGTATTTGAATTCAAGTTTTAGGTTGGTTTTGGTAATTTTCCCTATTTGTTTTATATTTCTTTTGTTTTGCTTTATATTATTAGAAGAAAGTAAGTTTGGGTAAAATATTTGGATTCGAAGAATCGAATCGAACTTGATTTAAAAGTAATACTAAGCACAAACTAAAATTGATTAAGTATTCATATGGATCAAAAAGTTTAATATCCGGATAACCCTACCCAAATCCGATTTGGATACCAAAAATATCTAAATCACAATTATTTACTTAAATATATTAATTACTTTAATTTTTATATCTATTAGATATTCAAAAATATGAAATATCTAAAACTTAGTAATAAAAGGTTTACAACTATTTTTTTTTTTTTTTTGCTGTACCCTTAAAATTGAATTAAAGCATGATTGACAATTTTAAAAGTTGTAGATTAAAGTTTAAAGCTAAAGTATGTATCTATAGCCCAACCAATCACTCTAATGTCTTCCAGGTCTTTTTGTAGACAGTAAGACTTTTTCTTCTATTTTGTTAGTATAGTTTTATAGACTATGTTTTGTTTTAGTTATTTTTTATCGTCTCAGAATTATAGGTCTCTAGAGTCCATCGCACGGCACTGACTGTAACACATCTTTGTTACGCATTAAACTGCTAGCTATTATGATTATTTAACACATCGATTGTATTTGACCAAAGTTCGTAACTCAATGGTTTAAATATTGTAACAGTAAATTCAAAACAAATGACTAAAGACAAATATGACGATAAATCATACTAATAATAAATAAATATATAAATAACAGTCAATGACATAAGTAACAGTCTATGAAATAAATGAGTTAACAAATATGATGTTTTTGAAGAAAGAAAACATTGCGTTAAATTATGCATATATATACCACGATTTACATTCATGTAAAAGAAAACAAGATAACAAAATGGAAAAAGTTCTAATATGTTTCCTCTTTTTCTTGGTCTCAATCCAAAGAATAGACTCTATTCTTTTCCTTAGGCGTTTTAACATCGAAGTTTCTAATAAACTAGAAGGTAACAAAATACTACAGGTCACTTGTAGTGAGAAAGGAGCATCGACCCGAGTTCAGTTTCTTGATTTCAATTCCAGTTTCCTAGTAAAATTTAGAATTTATCCAAAAACGTTGATATGGTGCAATTTATGGAAGGTAAGTTGCTATCTTTTGTAGTTTTTTTTGTAATCATATTTGTCTATTGCGTATAAAACTATAAATGTTTTGGTACTAGTATTGATGCAAAACAAATATGATTATTACTCAACATTCAGACCTATTAAGCTGATAATTTTAAACTGTGTATAATCTTTCGTGCAGGGACCTGATTATGTGCACCATGTGAAATTTAACGGATTTGTTGGAAATGAGAAATTCATACATGATGTATGTGGGAGTAGGAAACCTGACGTGTGTTTCTGGCAAGCACGAGAAGACGGAGTATATGTACGCAATAATCCAACTGGTGCCTTTAAATTTATGTATAAGTGGGATATTAATTAACTTAATTTAACTTTTCATATTAATTATAATAGAATAAAATCGTAATAAAATGAAGTATTTTCAACGAGACAAAACTTTGTTTAAAATCAAGATAATCGTTGTATCAAAAAATAGTTTTATGTAGTAATATTGTGTTGTTGTTTTCTTTTTATCACAATAATTTGACTATAGGAGCAGAAAACTAGTTCATATATAAATGTACTCGCAAACATACATTCAGCTCAGTTGATTTCTTATAGGTATGCCTCCATATATCCTTAGATAAACAAGTTGATTTTTTTTTAAACAAGTTGATTTTTTTTAAAACAAGTTGATTTATATTTTAATTTTTTTTATATAATTGTATATTAAATACTTATTTTCTATTACTTGGAAAAACGTTGGAATTCCTATAAAATTGCATATAATGGCATTCTTTTAGAAAGTATATCCTTAAACAACAATAATACTGGAACAACGAAACAGATAAAATAACATAATTTGAATATAAATGTTTTCAACCTAGACAATAATTTTTGAAACGAGATTATGTATTTATTTGTTACTTTTTTTGTTAAAATATTTATTCCATTTGTTAGAAAAAAAACAACTAACAAAGACTAAAATCTAAAATTTTGGTCAACAGCTCTATGTTTCCATTATTTTTACTAATCCATAGATAAACTGTACTCAAGAGACAAACATTTAAAATTACTCCAACTGTTGTTAGGGTACAACTAAATTAATCGGGAGACAATAGCAAACACTGGAATGAAAACACATTTGTTTACCAAGTGTCACTAGTTTAACTAGAAAAATATCAGTATAGTTTAAAGGTCACAAAATCTAATGACGCTGAGACGAAAGTAATATTGAGAACTTCCTTATAACTAAAAAATGATTTTTTTGTGGACATTCAAAAATATTACAGTCATGACTCTTGAACATTCATGGCCAATGGAAGCACCATGAATGATCACATGTACATTTGTGGTTTTTACATATCACATGTGAAGTTCCTCTTTAACAACAGCATCACAATCTCATCTTTTTAAAAAGTGAATATTATTTTACTCAACCAAAAACCGTTTTACAATTTCTGCAACCTTAGTTGTGAGTACTGCTAAATGAGAATTTGAATAAGATAGATAAAAGATCATCTTACTGAAAACCATGTTTATATAATCTTCATATATGCTTGTGCCCCCATCTCTCGGAAGCTAGAAATCCGATTCCAGACCAGCTTATCAATGATTTTAATTAAAGAAGTTAGAATATTTGGAATCTCACCATGCCTTCGTGTCTTCCACTCCAAATGGTAGATATATAATGTTGCTTAAAAACATATCTCAGAAGGAAAAATTTAACCTTATTCCTTGTTTGATCACTGAGAAGATCAATAATCCCATCCCATTCGTTTGTTTATCGGGAAGCAAGTATCTTATGGGTAATGTTGAATCTGAGTTTGGTCGCTTTGATTAGAAATAACTAAACTCAACCGTGAGTTATTTTAAAGGGCGTTTTTTTATTGGAGCTTTTGAGTGATAAAAATCTAACCGGTAGAGACTTAGAGAAAATAAAAAAACAGAAGAAAAACCCTAGCAGAAAGAGGCTCGGCCGCCGATCTGCCGTAAGCCCCAAGGCTTCCCGGTGATATGACACATCCTCTCTCCCCTGGGGGCCCAGGTCTCCCCCTCACCCTCTAAAACCTACAAAAACACCATCCTATCCTCCAGACAAGCTTTATACTCAGATGTAGCCTCTGATCAGTATGACAAAGTTGTTCACTTCTCCGGAAATGGAGATCAACGGTGGTGGTGTAGTTGTTGATTTCCTTGAGGAGATTACAAAGGATCCAACACCTTTATGGACGTCCTATTTAGTTGAACACTTTATCTCTCACGCACCCCACATTGTGAAGGTTCATGCGACTATAAATCAGCTTTGGACTTCCAAAGAAAAGCCTGCAAAAATTGATGTGCAGTTCATAAACCCAAAAACAGTTCTCTTCTGTGTAGAGGATAAGCAAATGCGTCTCAGAATTTTGAAACGCTACTTCTTCCACATTGCTGATATACCCCTTGTTGTTCATGAATGGACACTATACACAAAAGCATCAAAGCCATACCTCACAGCGATACACTTATGGGTTGATCTCAAGGGTGTTACGGGACACTTGTTCTCACATGATGGTCTCACATTATTTGGAGATACCAGAGAAAAAAACAGTCAAAATTCACCTGAATACAATGAGATTTACTCGACTCGATGTGGCTCGTCTTCTTGTTGTACTCAACCTCAAAAAGCCCCTGTCGGATAAAATCAACATCAGAGGAACTGATACAATTATCTCTATCAGCTATCCGAGGCTCCCACAAAGTTGCACTGGTTGTCAAAAGTGGGGACATCTGATGAAGGATTGCAGACAGATTAACATGGGCACCAAGGAACATAACAGAAAACCTAAAGGAAAACTAATAGATGTCCAGAGTGTCAAAGAAGTTAATCTGCCACAGACTGCAACATAAGCAAGCGGTAGTGTCATACCACCTCAAGATTAAGAGGAGGAACACACCCTACGGTGGAGTGCAGCAATGCCGGATGCAAATGAGAAGAAGTAGCATCTTGTTGGTAACTCGCAAAAAAACTCTCCAAAGTGTGCCTCACAGCAGAGCAATAATAACAGCGAAACTACAGGCTCCCGATCTCTCTTTCATTTATTAACCGAGATTGAGGACGATGAGGTTGAGGAAAGTGAGGTTGAGGCCAGTAGCACTGAAGAAGAGAAACCAAAATCTACAGAGGCATACATGTCTAAAGAGGATCCTAAGGAAGATCTTAAACAACATAAGGGTACAACTGATAAGAAACACAAAAACAGAGGCAGTGCAGCAGCAACCCATCATGTAAAACCAAACGACAAGAAGAACTCCAAGCAAACAAAAAACAAGAATGCCTCCTCACAGAGGCATTAAAATGATGATATCGCTATTTGCTTAGAACACCCGTGACTTCAACAAAAGCACATACACTTATCTTTTGGTTCCACTAAACTATCTTTTGGATGCTTAATTGAGACTCATGTTCAAGAAGGCAATTCAGAGGTAGTTGTTTCAGCATCTCTTCCGGGCTGTAAGTTTCTTAACAACTATGACCATCATCAGCTTGAAAAAAATTGGGTTTGCTAGTCAGGAAATGTTAATGTTACTGTCTTTTACAAAAGTGTTCAAATCATCACTGTTTGGGTGACTTCGGATACAAGAGAGCAATTTATTTGTTCATGTTTTTATGCATCGAATTTTCTGGCTGAGCGACAACATCTCTGGTCTGGCATGATTTAAAATAGTGTCCAGTTTGCCTCTTCTAGGGTTCCTTGGATTGTTATGGTGACTTTAATGAAATCCTCTCTTCTACTGAGCACTCCACATGCGCTACAACTCGTAGTCAAAGTGGTATGATAGCTTTTCAAGACACAGTCTCCGTCTGCAGCCTTACTGATTTAGCGTCTCTTGGCTCGATGTTCACTTGGATTAATAACCAATCTGAAAATCCAATATCCAAGAATCTTGATTGTGTCCTAGTCAATGGCGCATGGATACACATGTTCTCTCAATCCTACGCCAAATTGAGCCCTCCTGAATCTATGGTCATGCGGTGTTCTTGGAAGCAGAGCCGCTGGGAAGGAAATTTCCATACAAGTTTTTCAACTTTCTTGTGGATAATTCGGACTTCCTCACTTCAGTTTCTGACACTTGGAACAAACCTGAATCCATCTATCATTCTCGTTCAGTTTTGTATTTTTCAACAGAAAGTTGAAGCTTCTGAAATCAATGCTTTGCCATCTCAACAAAACAAAATTTGGTGATATTCCACGCAAAACTAAAGAAGTTTTTCCTAACTTGTACGACAAGCTAGCGCAGCTTTGTCTAACCCAAACTGTATCTCGTTTGAAAAGATCTCATAGACCACAGAAAATTGAATCATTGGGCATTAATTGGAACAATTCTACCTCCAGAAGTCTCGTATTACGTGGCTCAAATTTGGTGATCAGAACACTATTTTTTCCATAAAATAATTCTGAGCAGAACCACGTTTAATGCAATCTGGCGACTGGTGTTAGTTTATGGTGAAATTATTACGGATCTCCAAGCAATAAAAGTCACAACAGCTGATCATTTAGTTCAGTTTCTTAACCTGGATGTGGCCAATATACCTGAACATATTTGCAGAGACATTTACAAATCTGATTAAGTTTTGATGCTCTGCCTATACTGCTAAGCTACTAGTTCATCCAATTTCAGAGGCATAGATAAAAAAATGTGCATCTATCAATGCCGCAAATAAAACTCCAGGACCAGACGGTTATCCTGCTGAATTCTGTAGAGTTGATTGGCCTGTAATTGGTATTGATTTCATCACTGCAGTGCAATTTTTTTTAATCTATGGCTTCCTCCCGAAAGGTGTGAATGCCATAATTCTCATCCTCATTCTAAAGATTCAAGGTGCAGAATCTATAAAAGATTTCAGGCCCATATCTTGTTGTAACATCCTCTACAAGGTTGTCTCAAAGTTCATGGCCAATTGGTTGAACGTTTTTCTCCCAGAGTTGATAGAACCGAACCAATGTGCTTTTGTTAAAGGAAGGCTCTTTCTGGAAAATGTCATTTTGGCCACTGAACTTGTAAAAAACTACCACAAAGATTTGATTGGGATCCGTAGCATCTTGAAGTTAGACATATCAAAAGCTTTGACATTGTCCAATGGTCTTTTTGTGAGGACACTCTTCGGACCACTGCTGCATTTAATTATCAGTTAATGGAGAACTAGAAGGTGTTTTCCCTAGTGTGAGGGGTCTAAGACAAGGCTGCGCCCTATCTCTGTATCCCTTTGTTATTGCCATTATTGTGCTATCTCTTGCGCTTAACAAATCTGCTGCTTCGGGTAATACTGGATACCATCCCACTTGTTCTCAAATCATCCTCACTCACTTGAGCTTCGCGGATGACATCATGGTCTTCACTGTGGTGAACCCAGCTCATTACAAGGTATATTCACAGTTATAAATGAATTTAAGTGCTGGTAGGGACTTGCTATAAGCCTTTCCAAATAGGTTATTTACTTGGGAGGAAAAGTTCACCAAGATTTTCTTAAAAAGGTGAATCGACTAAACCTCCCCATTGATACTCTTCTGATATGTTATTTGGATCTCCTCCTCACGACCAAATCAATGACTCGCGCTGATTACAAACCCCTAATAGATAGAATCAGATAAAAATTCCTCTTGTGGACAAGTAGAGCCCTCTCGTACGCGGGGCGATTGCAGCTTATAAATTTGGTGATTATAAGTATTACAAAATTTTGGTGTTCTGTTTTCAGGTTACCGAAGTGTTGTCCTGAAACAATCGAAAGCATGTGTAGTGCTTTCCTCTGGCCTGGCTCGCCAAACTCAAGCAGAAAACCAAAAGTGGCATGGGATGAAGACTGCAGGCCCAAAGAAAAGGCGAGTCTGGGTATCCGACGTCTGGTTGATTCATCAAAGGTATTTACCTTGAGTCTGATTTGGCGCCTTCTAACAAACTCAGGCTCCCTTTAGGTTGCTTGGACCCGCGTTAGACTGTTACACAATAGATGTTTTTGGGATGTAAAGGACATTAAAGCAGGCTCCTGGATATGCCGTAAATTCCTCAAGATCCGCCACCAGGCAGCTGTATTCCTAAAGTCTGAAATTGGTAACGGGAAGGATACTATGTTTTGGTTTGATAACTGGCTGAATATTGACAAATTAATTGACATTGCAGGTGACTCGAGTACTATGATTCTTGGTATCCGCAGATATGCCACATTCGTCGAGGCAGCCTCGTCTTGGCAATGGAACATAAGGAGATATCGTAGCTGTCACCTAGAGGCGATGATAGCTACCATCAACTATGTTCCACCCCCGGTAGAGGATGCATGAGGTGACCGTGTGCTATGGAAACATGGAGTTGTTAACTACAAACTTTGGTTCTCAACATCCATAAAATGGGACTAACGTAGAGATCACAGCAATGTTGTGGAGTGGAGTAAAATAATATGGTTCTCGGAAGCAATACCACAGTTCTCGTTATCGTGTGGCTGGCTGTGCAAAACAAACTTTCAATAGGAGATCGAACTTGAGCGCGGGGAGAGGTTCAGGTTTCAGGCTCTGTGGCGAACCAAACAAAACCCATGACCACCTATTCTTTACGTGCCCGTACTCTTATACTGTCTGGACTGACCTGACTGTGTCTTCTTCCTCGGCCAAGCCCTGACTGCAATATTACCATGAACACCATGCTATCTCCTTGTCATAATAAGGTTGACTCATGCCTGCTTCAGCTGGCTTTTCAAGGATCAATCTATTTACTGTGGAGAGAACGCAATGGTCGAAAGTATAACAATCATTGGAACTCACTGGCTCAGCTTGTTAGATCGCTAGATAGGACCATCCAAAACAGAATATCATCCATTTGGCTCATGAACCATGGGTTCAATATCTTATTGATACAAAGATTGATTGGAAGGAATTAAAATGTTGAATTGCAGTAGCACTTTAAAGTTTTCAGTATTGTAAATATTTTTTTTTGTTGATATATAAATTTAACATTTCAAAAAGAAAAAAAACTGTCTTGCACCTTCAATTTCTATTGAGAATAATATGCTTTTCAGATGAGAATTAATTTAACACCAAATGAGAATGTAGGATGTTATATGTTCAATTTATATTTAAAAAAAAAACATGTTATTCAAATAAATTCAAATAAGTATAAATTGGGTTCACCATAAAATATACTTCCAATTCTTTATAAAAATGTACAGTTTAGAGTTTATTGCTCATCATATAATCCATGCCTAGAATCCATTTTTGTTGAACCATGATTACTATTTAATTTCTACTGCTTACTTTTTTTATTCATTTAAGATATTATGAATTTATAGAAAAGCTTAGACTAATTTCTAAAAGGAAGTACAACCTACGGATAAACCCTCTCGCTAGGTATTCAAATAGACTATAAACAATGAACTATATCCACGTGACCACTTGAGTAGGATGTTTTCAAAACCAAATTGTTTATCAACCCAAAACCCGTCTACCTATAAACCACTATCATATAGTTTTCTACTGCATACTTTCATTTGACTAAACTATAATTGTGTAGAGCTTATCTATTTTGATATTGTCTTTGGAAGCTAATACCACTCAAATTACCCTAAGGAGTGACTTTACTCTATCAAATAAGAGGTTCAGTTGTAGTAATTAGGGATCGAATACACAGAGAGCGTAGGCACACAATAAACTCAATTCAGTCGCGATCAAGCTAGGTAAACAAGTATGAAAGTAGTAAATTAAGCAAAGCAATAAATGTAGGAGTTTGTTTGTGGTGGAAGGATGGTTGCTAGACTTAGGGTTTCATTCAAGTTTTAGAACTCAATGTATAAATGCTAAGGGTTTGATCCTAGAACTCGATATCTAATGCAAAAGATGATCATCTCTCGCTGCGAGTCTAATCTATTGACTAAGTCCAGTTTTTCAGCTCTTGCATGTCAACACGGATCGAGCGTTGATTGATGCTATGAGCGTCGATCGACGCTTCCTTAAGCAAGCGTTACGCCCTAATAGATATGTTCACTAGATGCCTAGACCAGTTCTCGCATGTATCTAACAACCTAGCTCAGCAGGATTCAGTTCAGGTAATAGACCATGCTCTCGCATGCGTCTAATTATCCTATGATCAGGTTTCTAGTCAATTACTCTAGAAAAAATTAGTAAGAACAATCATGTCAAAGACACAATAAATCACTCTAGCACTTCTATAAATCAGAAGAATATCAAAACCCTAGAAAACCTAACCCTAGTAGTAAATATACTCAAGCATGATAGTTGTCACAAAAATTATAGATGAATAGATATAAAATAGATAAAACCAAATAATAAACCAAAGGAATTCTAAGAGGACTCCGAAGGTGTTCCTCTCTTCTCTCCTAACCTAAGAACAATAAATAAAAGAAAGCTTAGACGTCAACAATAGCTTAGAAAACATATAAATAGAGTTTAAGTCGTTCATGGGTATTCTCGTAACTTGTGGTGGCTATTAGGCTTCAGTCGGTCATAAAATAGGTTCGAAACATTTTCTGGCATCACCGTCGATCGACACCAAGGGTGTACCGTTGATCGACAACAAGGGTGTACCGTCGATCAACATTCCTTCATCTCCTCGGCAGCTTTCTTTCGCGAGGCAGACATACCACTCTTTAGTAAAACATGCATAACTTTAGATCTAACCAATAGATTGACCTAAAACCTAATGAATCTGAAAGATAACTCAAATATCTATCTTATATCAAAATATCATCTCAATCGCCTTATGAAAAGATCTTCATCCATAGCTAAACATATGGCGCATTTGTGTAGTTTTGTACCTTAAAAGACTCTAAAATCACTAAAGTTCTCCAAAACATACTTGAGCCTGAAAACACTCTAAAACATACTACAAACCTATATAATAGACTCTAAATAGGACATATACCATGGTCTAAATAAGGTAAACTCCATTGTATATCAGAAGTACTAGATTTTATCAAGTAAATGCTATTCTTTTGCGAAGCCTTTTTTTGTCAACGATTCTTTTGGGAAGCCTAACTTTCAAACATTCTGATTTAACCAAAACAGGTAAGATGTTTGTTTTAAGTTTTAACTCTTGTTTTTAACAAATATATGATGATGTGACTAACACTAACGTGTATAAAATATTTTTAAAATATTGATTTACATATTATAAACTATAAGAATTATTATAAATCAACAACTTTACATATTTTATAAAAGTTCACATTTAACAATTTTACTTACACTTTACGGAGATTATTTAAATATTTTATGAAGATTTATATATTATTTTTCTTCCATAATATGTATTACTAATGGTAAATACATTCTAAAGAATTAAAATATTAATAAATTCTTAATTAAATTACCGAACTAATGGGGTTTTAACGTTTTTTGTCAACTATTTTTTTTAATAAAAAAGCCCAAATGGGGCTATAGAAGAGAAGTTTTTTAAAAGTCTATTTTCCACTATTGACAAATTCGACTAAGAGAATAAAGTCCAATGAGATCCAGTCCAATCCACTGACTCAATCTACCTTCTTTGAGTGATATACATGTTTTAATGCGTGCAAAAATTAGAAGAGTTATTGCATGTGATCTTGCATGTGATCTTGCATGTGAAATCAATTGTTTGGAGAAGACAGACGTCCCAACACGCCTTCAGATGAGATGGGAAATTCTGTGACACACAGCCGTCGGCAGGCCACGATTTGTGCGAGCTTCATGCCGGACTCCTCAACTTTGCTTGTTGAAGCAATCCAAATTGTCTTCTCTTATCTCTGGTTCTCTTTGACGTCTTCAATCTACCATAAAAACATGGTTCCTTCTTCGAAATAACAAACACAAAGAAATTTTAACACCCCACTTAGGATTGGTGCATTAGAGACCACGATATGATTTTCTATATGAAAAGAATATGTCTAAAGAACACAAAAAGAGGGGGATTAAACTCATAAAACTCAGTGGATTGCATAACTGATTTAAAGAATCAAAGATAATAATTCACCAAAGCGAACAAAATGATCTGACTTGCAGAAGATTAAAATCGATCTTGTAGATCGAAACTATAATACAAAAAAGAAGATTTGATCTTAACAAAAATGCTTCTCATCATCTATGTGAAAGACCCAGAGAGAGAACACCTTACACCAAAATGGGGATACTATAGGATTTTAATGTTTTATCTATATTTTTGTCATCTGGAATTTATTGAATGGGTCAAGCCCAAAAAGAACAAGGCCCGAACATTACAATACATAAAAGGCCAAAAAGACTGGCCAAGTTGAACAGTACAACTATGGCCCATAAACCCATAGAGAAACCAAATTGGTCCAAAGGAAGACCTGATCGATTCGCAGCAACTTCCACACGTGTAGAAACAAAAGGAAAGATGGGACACATGTTCGAAAGTGGAATCATCACCTTACTTCAACGACCAGAAACGTGTTGCCGACAACTCTAATCGAATTTCCACCGGAAACACACCGGAACAGGAAGGAGGAAGAAGAGTATCCGGCAGCGACAATAGTAATAAATCAGTTCCAAGGGTGACCAAACATGGCTCACCTCAACGCCTCAGTCAGATCTTCGCCGGAGCTCCAATCACCGGGAACGACAATAGGAGAGTGGCTCAACAAACGAGCACCCGTTGCAAAGATAACCCAAGCCGATATTAAAGAAAGGACCATCGCTTCACTATTGAAATAATCGATTGTAGACAATCGATCTGGAGGGATCAGATTCACCTGCATGCAAATCCCATACGTCTTTATAGATTGGAATAAGCTCGAATATGAGACAACTCAAACTGAGAAAAGGAAGAAACAATCTAATCCATAGATCGAGAGTCAACCGAGACTCAATAAACCACATGGAAACAAAGGTGGAGGAGAAGAAGAAAATATAACAAAGGAAGCGGAACAATTCTGGAACCAGCTCGCCTACAACGCCATAGAAGAACGGGAAGGAGCGAGAAAGGAGTTGGCGAAGACGACGTTATATGAACCGTCGCAACCCAGAGTCAAAAGCCCGAGACTCAGGAGTCAAAAACCGGATAAGATCTTGTGACGGAACCTCTCTCTCTGAAAGATTTTTATAGAGAAGAGAGAGAGGGGTATTTTATATATACTGTTTTAATGTTTTATCTACAAATATAAACTAAGTATGAATTAAAAAATAAAAGAACATGAGTGTATATAATGAATGGGCCTTGAAAGCCCAAAAGAGATGAAGAATGCGCGTGAAAACAACTCTAATCTCTGGGGATTATTCCACACTTCGTCTCCTCCAACAGTTTTTTCTTTCAGCTCCAATCAAATTTTAACGGAAGAAATCGATCAACCGGAGGAGTTTGAGGAGATGGTGTCACCCGAAAACGCTAATTGGATATCTGACCTGATCGATCCCGACTATGGAAGCTTCACAATCCAAGGTCCTGGTTTCTCTTGGCCCCTTCACCAACCTCTTGGCGTTTCTTCAAATTCCAGGTTTCTCTTCTCTCTAATTGATTCAATTAGGGTTCCGATCTGATCTTAACAACCTCTGATTGATTTGGGAGGAATCAGTATAGTCATGTTTTCTTCTTGTTACTAACTGGCATGCGAGTGTTCAATTTTGATCAAAGGAAACCCTAATTGCTTGCGCATATTCGGCCTAAAAATGTTATCTTTTCATGGACTTTGTAATTTGATTGGCTTAAGTTGAAGCTTGTGGGATTGTTTGAGTAGAGGTTGTAGAGAAGATCTTATTGTTACTTTCTTGTCATCGATTAAAAAATCCATTCTAAGCTTAAAGGTTGATTCTTTAGCTAATGAGGTATCCTTGCAGTTGGTTAAGTGACATTAAGTCTTCAGGAGAGTTCTTGTGTTTGTTCATCTCAAAGTCAACCTGTGTCTGTGTGCCTGACATGTTTTTTGATTCGGGAATCGATTGATCTCTATCACTTTGTTAGGTTGGGAATTAGATTCTATCTGAGTTGGTAGTTTGACCTTACCATGTCAATGTTTTTTTAATGAATTTTCTTCCTTGAAAGTGAGCGTATTTTTAAGTTCTTGAGCTTCCGCTTTGGGATAGATGAGGGTTAGAGCGATTTATATTGGTAAGTCCCTTGAAAGTGAGCGTATTTTTCTTGTTGGTTCAGCGCGGGAGTTGATGGTTCGGCTGGAAATTCAGAAGCCAGCAAGGAACCTGGCTCCAAAAAGAGGTAAGGCTTCTTCTTGTAAACTCAACCTGTCTCACTTTTATTCAAATGACTTCTTCAAATCAGTTCATTGTTAAGCTCTTTTGGTGGATCTGTATTGGCTCTCTTGAAATAGTTTTTGGCTTGATAAGGTATCAGAAAAAGTAATCCTGGTCAATACTTTTTTTTCAGGGGGAGATGTGAATCATCCTCTGCCACTAGCTCAAAAGCATGTAGAGAGAAGCAGCGCCGAGACAGGCTGAATGACAAGTAATCTTTTCAGTTTTGTATACATGTTATCTTTCCTATTTTAGGAATTGCAATTCATTGCCTTTTGAAAGAATAACAGGTTTTTGGAATTGAGTGTAATTTTGGAGCCTGGAAATCCTCCCAAAACAGACAAGGCTGCAATCTTGGTCGATGCTGTCCGCATGGTGACACAGCTACGCGGCGAGGCTCAGAAGTTGAAGGACTCCAATTCAGGTCTTCAGGACAAAATCAAAGAGTTAAAGGTATAAACTTTCTTCGACTTGTAATCATCCTTATGAATGCTTACTAGTTTTCCTTGTGATCTCGATCAGACTGAGAAGAACGAGCTGCGAGATGAGAAACAGAGGCTGAAGACAGAGAAAGAGAAGCTGGAGCAACAGCTAAAAGCCATGAATGCTCCTCAACCAAGCTTCTTCCCAGCTCCACCTATGATGCCAACTGCTTTTGCTTCTGCGCAAGGCCAAGCTCCTGGAAACAAGATGGTGCCAATCATCAGTTACCCAGGAGTTGCCATGTGGCAGTTCATGCCTCCTGCTTCAGTCGATACCTCTCAGGATCATGTCCTTCGTCCACCAGTTGCTTAACTGGGAGACAAAAACCTCAAGAAAAAGAAAACCATCAACTGGTTTGCATCTTTGCTTACGCTGAAAAAAAGGAAAAATCCATTTGTTTTGCTCTCTCTTTCTCAGCTTCCTTAGTCTTATCGTTGCTTTTGTTTTATCGTGCTATGGTCGTATGAACAACTGTTATCTGCTGAACAATGATATGACATTGTAAACTTCAATTGCTTGGCGCAATGTTATCTATTTACATGTAAATTTAAGTAGAGTTTGGCAGATGGTTCTTACATTAATATATAGAATGTGTTTTCTTTTTACTTTCTTGCCATTAAAGTTTGAAAGTACAAAGAATTAGAAACAGGAGAGATTGCAAAAACATGATCTGGAAGTGGGAAACTTAAACCAGTGAAGTCAAAACTCCATTGCAGAAAAGTTTGCTCCTATGAATTGATCTGTCAATCTCTTCTCTGGTTCTTTTAGCCAACGTGTAAACTGAGTTTTGATATGTGATATATTATGATGCTCTGATGAGCTCTTGATGAACCTGTCAGAGGAATCAAGATACTTAGCCCAAAGAGGACGTAGATGAGGAAATGCTATATCAAACCAAGGCTTAGCTCTTCCATGGAAATGAACAACAGCTGCCCTTTCGGCATCAGAAAAGCTTGTGGTCTCTTGGTATCCAAGACCAAGCATATCCCAGAACGGATCTATGGTCAGGACATGGCCGTGGAAAGCTATCAACCCGGGAGGCAAAGTTTCCAGCTGCCAAAAACTCAGGTCTGACTTTAAGTTCTGCAACATGTACATGAACATGTGCTGAGTTAAGTTGACTAGTAGTGCTTGATAGTGTTTGCTGGCTAGTTAGTGCTTTTGGTTTACCTCGTCGAGCCAATTATAGCAAGTGGAGCTTATGTTAGTCTTTCTCCAAGCCGGTAGATCGAAAACATTCATCCCGTAAGCCCAAGCGCATTCCTCAGGGTCGAAGTTTCTTAGTCCTAAATACAACTCCATGATGAATCACATCCGTATCCATCTACCAGAGGTGAACATTGTCTGAAGCCAAGACAAAGTGAAAGTAGTTGTTGTCGACCAAGGTTGGAACTAGTTCGGCTTCTGGAAGCTGGAGCCGTGCATCTGCGTTTATTGAATGTTCGTTAGCTAGTTTAAGAGCTAAACAGTGAAGTTGTTTTGGTATGCTGCTTGATGCGACATGTCGGTATAAATACTCTTGGATCTTAGCCGTTCTCTGTTCCATCAGTGTCACCATTTCTTTAAGCTTTTGTGCAAATTCTCTTGCGTCTGATTTGCTTCTTTTGACTTCAGACATGAAATCTTCAAGTGTTTGAGGTATGTCTGATCTTCCTTTCAGCTCTTCTTCACTTAAAACTGTTCCAAAACTTGGTACATAGCTTCTGGAACACTAGATAAGTAACCAAAGAAAATTTACTTTTTAACAGTACAGTAAAATGTAAATATGGTCAAGGTACTAAAACTGAAGTCAGAGAACTTAACGGGCAGGATTATCGGGGTCTTTAAGCAGGATTGCTTAATCAAATTGTAATTAAAAACAAATGAAAAGGTATAATTAAGGGAGAGATGTCGCTTAATTAGGAGGAAGAAGAGTCGTCTCTTCTGGGACACGCGTCATTTAACGGGGCGACTTCTCTCTCTCATTTATTTTTCTCTCTCGCGACTTCGGCTACTCCGTCGGTTTAGAATCAAAATCAAGGCGTGATTGATCTCACATCGACGGAAGAACCAGTCGATGATTCCGGGTCTCTTCGTCGATGATCGTCAGTGTATCCATCGGTGGTTGTCATCTACGACTCCGCCTCGTTTTTGTGATCTCTCATCGACGGTTTTCACTCGGTATGTCTCCTCTACGACTCCGCCTCTGTTTCTTCATCAGCGATTAAACCACCCTTCTGTCTCTCGGCTGCTGTCGTCAACAAAGAATCACTCCACCTCTCCCTCGGTGGCTCTCCGGGACGAAATGCATGGCGAACTCAGTCTTGCTAACTCTACTTGACGAAAGCAAAGCGGCGACCCCTCTTTCGTTGTCTCTCATCGAAGAATGTAAACGGCTCAGCGGTGATGGTTGTTCGAATCGAAAGGTATGTATATCTGAATCCTCTTATTCATGCATGTCTTAAATTGATTGTTTGTTAGTTGTGTTCGTTGGTGTTTGTTGGTTATGTTTCTTTTCCATGTTTGATAATTGTTTCTTGTTCTGATTCTTTGTGATATTTTTTGATTCTTTGTGTGGGAGATGGAAGGCGTATTGAAGAGACATGAAGGTTGGTGTGGGAGATGAATTACAAGACATTCATTTCGGTTCTGTGGGAGATGACTGCAACACATGTAAATAATCAATGTTTAAGTGTGATTATTGTGTTAGCTATCGGTTAGGTAATAAATAGATGATGTAGGTTAGATAGAAATCAATGTTTAAGTGTGATTATTGTGTTAGCTATCGGTCAAGTCGAATTGGTTGAGTGTGATGAATGCGGTTAGGTTAGGAATTGTGGTCCAATACCACAAGGGTCGAAAGCTGTTTTATTTGCTCAACGTCAAGAAGCTGTCTAAAAAGATGTCGAACGTGCTTTTGGAGTCTTGCAAGCTCGCTTTGCCATTGTTAAAAATCCAGCACTTTTTTCGGATAAAGTAAAAATTGGGAAGATTATGAGAGCATGTATTATACTCCACAATATGATAGTAGAAGACGAACGAGAAGGATATACTCAATTTGATGTTTCAGAGTTCCTACACGGAGAAGACACCGGAAGTTCACATGTCGATCTCTCGTATTCTACAAATATCCCGACAAATGTTGCCAATATGATAGGTGTTCGGACTAGAATTCGTGATAGACAAATGCATCAACAACTGAAAGATGATTTGGTTGAACATATATGGCTTAGATTTGGACATGACGAAACCAACAACTAATCTCTCATCTCATGCTTATTGCAAATAATTTTTGGTTGTTATAATAATTTGTTTTTCATGTTTTTATTTTAAAGTTTATGTTTAAAATGTTATATTATATTTAAAATGTTATATTTTAATATGTTTTATTTAATATAATTTTTTTTTAAGAAACCCAAAAAAAAAAATTTACAATGGAGCCATATAAATTAAAAGGTTCTTAACCGGATTTCTTATTTTACTTTATACTTTAATTACAATAAAAAATAATTAAGAGATCCATTTAGGGTCTCTAGGATAATGGTGCTCTAAGAGCAACATTATCGGTTGATACTTGTGGAGTTTTTTAAAAAAGATTATTAATATTTAATTATTTTAAATTTGTTGACACATTGTCCAACAACAAATGTCTTTTGCAGTTTCAAACCGGTTCTAAAAAGCTAATAGTTAAGAATTTTTGTATTATTTCTTTTTCCTAATTTAGTAGTTTCTATTTATTTTTATTTTTAAGAACTCTTTTACATCTCTACGTTGGAGGTACTCTTAGAGCATATTTAATGGGGGTCTCTTAGGGAGAGTCTCTTAGCGGGATTTAAGAGACCGTCTCTTAAATCTCGCTAAGAGACCCTTTTTAAGAGACCCCATTAAATATGCTCTTATACCAGTCTCAATCATTTTTCCTATAAAAGCTTTGGCTTTAGTCTTTTTTCCAAGCATGCTGGTTATCAATAAGAAAAAAGTTTGAATAAATATTTTTCATAAAATGATTTATAGAAATCTCATTTATATATTTTAATTTTCAGAAATTGTGACTAACTGAGCAACAAAAAAGAGTTTTTTTATTGAAAACGAAATCAATAATTCTTTATTTTACTTAATATCAGGATTTAGAAAAATAAAAATAAAGGAAGGGACGAAGAACAACATACCAAGAGAAGAGCAAGAAGAGGGATCACCGTCGATAGTATCAACGGTGGAGAGAAGAGCAAGAAGAGGGATCACCGTCGACATGTGAAGAAATCAATATGTCACATGTCTTAAGCTTGGAGATATATGTTACTGCATCTCTCTGTTTCTGTTTATGTCTCTGTTGATGTAGGTTTTGTCTATGTGACATAGACTATGTCATTAACCTAACTTTGCTTTGTGTTTAGGTTATTAATGGCAGATCGTATCTGATGTTTCATGTGACGGAAAAGGAGATATGTGTTTGTTAGAAACTTAGACCAAGAAAGACTACTACGGTTTTAATGTGATGGGTTTTCTTTTCTTCTTGTATTTGCATGAAACGCTTCGGGTTTTCCTGGTTTACGCAGAAATATAACTCTTTCAAGTTTCAACTATTCAAATTAGCTGAATCTCACGATTTTTATGATTTCTTAACCGGGATATCATTAACCGGGTTCTGTTTGGTATAGGCGGTTGGGTTTGGAGTTTTTGATTTATGTTGAAGGAGACGTTTCAGAAAGACAAACCAAAGGCAACACACATCTTTGTAAAATTATATTGAGTGTAATGTTATAAGTAACCGCGGAAGCTCAACATAACATTGTTTGATTATCCGTAAACCGGGTTCTGTTTGGTACATGTCGGTTCGGTTTGGAGATTTAGCACATTCCTTTTTTTTAATAAAGTGTAGATGAAAAGGAGCTATTTGGTGGTTACAAGACATAGCTTTACCTCTAAATAAAGTCTTTAAACAAAGACATTGGATTGGAGCTTCAACTTCAGAATTATATTTTATGAGGACTGAATTTTTCTCTAATTTCGACAGCTAACCTTTTTACATAAGTGATTCTGTCTCACCCCCACCCAAAACAAAAAGTCTTTTTGTAGTTCGTTCTAGTACTTTAACCTTTCCTTTGTTAGTTCTGCACGCTTCAATTTCTGCCAGTTATAGAAACCTTTTGGGCCTAAGTCTAGAGCGTTGATAATGTGCAAGTTCCAATCTAATATCTTGCATGATGTTTTTAAGAAAATATTTGTCAGTTTATATGTGTTAGATCATGTAACATACATTATATGAAGAGAATGAGACAATGTATACAAAGCAGGCCGTTAATAGGAATCTACCAAAACTTTATATATTCACAAGTTACAGTTTGGTGTAAGCCAGTGCTTGATTCTTTCCAAGGCTGCATCTGCTGAAACCAGGAAACAAAACCATTGACACAGACTCTCTATGACATGATTCTTTTAGGGAATTCGAGTTTGTTTTCTTAAAGTATCTTTTCTTGCTTGTTAATCCAAGGCTCTGTGAATTTCAGATAATTAAATTATATTACAGACATCACAGAGCCTTGAAGGCTTTGAACCTAATCCTAGATGGGCAATGATGAATCTGATGGTTAGTCTCTCTTTGATACTCTGCAATGCCTCTTCCTTTCTTGTTTGCGTCTGTTCTACTCACTTAGTAACAGACTTTTCTGTTGTTTTTACTTTGTAAAACACACAAACACATTATAAATGTGCAGCAAAAATGGCAAAAACTTGTTTTTTTTTCTTCTTATAATGTTTGCATCCAAAGAAGATTGCAGTTTAAGAATCAGTGTAATGGGGTCAATCTGTAAAAAAAAAGAGACTACTGCTATCTACATTTAAAAGCTATGTCAATTTTCTTTTCCTATTCTATACAATTTTCCTCCAGTTATTTTGTTTTTCTGTTGTTGAACTTGAAGCTGAGTTTGTGGTGAAGAACAATAAACCAAAAACAGCATATCACCTTCTTTCTTCTAATGCAACTCCTCTTCAACCCCAGATTGGACGCAAAGCTGTTGTTCTTGCTTCAATCGTTTGAGTTTGGATTCTTTCAATCTCCCTCTCCCCTCCTCCACCATTACTCTCTTCATCCACATCCAATACCAGCTTCTGAAACCTACACTGTTTTTGTGCAAAATAAACAGTGTCAGCCACATCCACACAACACATTACGAGTTTTCAGATCATTCTAGTATCTCAAAATAAAAGAAGAGGAAGAATTTTTTTTTACATTTTCCCTTTCCCATAAGGCTAGCTTAGATGGCTGATACATTCGCAACTCTGTTTCAGACACGTAGAGCTGATGGTTATCCTCCACACAGGGGGGCTTTCCTTTCTTAGTTACTTTCCAAGGTTTCTCAGCACTCAGCAATCCAAGGTTACTTTCAGAATCCGAAGTTGCTCCACCTCCATATATGTCACTCTGTTGAGCTTGCATCTCTCTTCTAAATCGGTTTTGGATCATGGACCACCTTCTTACTGCCACAACTTTTCCTTCAGTCTCTGAACCAGACTCAGAATCAATCCCCGTCATCACTGCAGTCTCATTACCATCCCCAGCTGGGTTTAACACATACTGTGTCATCCATCCAGAAGGAGCAAAAACCAGAAGATTCCTCTCTGAGCTGTTATCAGAAGCAGCAGAACCATATTGATTGTTCTTATTCTGTTCAATGCAGTAAGAGAAAGTTGAAGTGGTTGAACCCGGAAGAGAGCCTCCTCCAACCATTCCAGCTGCTGCAGCTGCAACGCCGCTCACTGTCCCCATTGCCGCAGCTGCAGCACCGCTCACTGTACCAATCCATCCGCTGATGTTTCCGCTTCTTATCCTACTAACAGGTGATAGAGAAACAGGAAGATGCCCTTCTCTTTCGGGATTAATCTCAAACAGATGACTTGTCCCTCTTGAAGAGCTAACCACTATCACACTGCTATCATTGCTGAAACTGATGTCTTGTATCACCTGCAAAATCTCGGTGTTACATATGATTTTTCAATGTAATCAGAAACTGATGTTCAGATGATTTGTCCCTCTGCTTACCGCATAAGTATAACCACGCTGGAGGGTGAACAGATGCATAAAAGCCTCTTTGGCCGCATCACTAGTGTTAGAGGTTCTCGGCATTATTTTGAACACGTTAATATTGTGGCCCTGAGTCGAAGCAGACACCAAAAGCATCCCACTTGGATCAAAGCTCAAAGCTGCAATCGGATTCTTGTGTGCCTTAAACTGAGTTATCACGCTTTTGTTTACAATATCTCTGATTATAACCTGCACACACGCCACCACCATGTCTATGTATCAATGAAAACTCTTAACTAGAGAGCAACACAACTTGAGGAAGATTTTGGAGTTCTTACCATTCCTATGCTATCAGCGTCTTGCGCTTTGTCAGTAGCAACTCCAATACCCTTTAAACCAGGAATATACGGATTGGGCAGAGCCCTAGACAATGACTTGTACCCTTTGCCTCCAAGCCTCACAATCCCAGATACAATATGTTTGCTCGATGCTTTTGCAAACTGTGCAACACTGGGTGATGATGACAGTGGGACGAGTTCTGAAGTGAAGATTGTTGAACTCGACTCAGCAATACGACTTCCGCTATAAGCAATCCATCTTGGTCCAACAGCAAGAGGACCATATCCAACACCCAAAGAGCCGTATGCGATGGAGTTAGTGTCAATATTGTAATCCTCTACCAAAGTTTTAGCATCAAAGCAATGTATCTGCAAAGCCAGAATACGTTACTTGCTAGTTTCAGAAGACACTAATCACAGGAAACAAAATATGAAAAAATCTGAACCTGGTCAGCTTGTAGCACAGCAACAATCTGAGAACTGCACCTAATGGTATAGATGACAGACTGAAACTTCAACGTATGCACATAAGAGTTTGACTTTAACGAGTAGACATTCACATGTGTAGGCACTACAGTTTCACTTTCAGAGTTGTCAGAAGCACTCTCACTATCTAAAATCTCAACCCAAGAACTGTCACCACACACAGCCAAAAGCGGACGGCTCTCAAAGAACACATCGTCTATATCCTGGGAGACTAAAGGGTAAGGTAGCATTTGCATAAAGGCAGCATGTCCATCATGAGCAGAGACAATGACATGGACGTTGTCAGTATCTTCAACATCCCAAATTTGAAAACCAGAGTGAAATGCTAGTAGAAGAACTCTCCGAGTATCGCCATCCTCTTTCTCAAGCTTATCAAACCCCGCCCATAGTACCTTTTGCATCAAAAAAAAAAAACATTCTAAAGGTCCAATCTTTTTAAAGTTATCAACCAAAAGCAAGCAAAAACCCTAATGATTCTTGCACCTAAAGCAATCGGATATCATCTCAAGTTCTCAACTTGTTGTCACCCAAAGGAAGCAAAACCCAAATGATTCTTCACCTAAAGAAGTAATCTTTACCTGGTCGTGAAGAGATTCTCGGTTAACGACGGAAGAAGCGGCGGAAGCGGCGGAGTGAGCAACGGTGGAAGCACCAGAGGTAATCTTCCGAAGGCAGTCAGAGACAGCCTGAAACGGGGTCCGAGTTGATCGCGAGACAACTCCGTCGGAAGTCTCCGACTTCTGAGAGTCGTCGTCGTCGTTATTACTCATACTCTTTCACTATTTCTACGCCTGAGATATTTTCCAAGAAAATCTTTCATGATGGAATCTAAAAATAGAAACAATATACACGTAAAATCGTAATTTGTTTCTTCTCTTCTTCTTCTTCAAGTCGTTACGAGGCAAGAAAGCACCGAAACACAATCAAAAGCTTTGATAAAAGCAAAAAAGATTGAATATTTAAGAAATCCAGAAGAAAGAATCAGCGATCAGACTGGAAAAAATAACTAAAGCTGAATCGCTAAAGAAGAAGAAGAAGATTATACCTAAAATCGGAAACAAAAGAAGGAACAAATGAAGCAATCGAGAGGTAAATTGAGAAAAGAATATGAAAAATTGGAAGACGCGATCAAAAACCCAGAAAGAAGAAGATGAGCGAGTACCGAAGAAGGAACTTGATCAAGACTTTCGAAACGATTAGGAGAAAGCCTTTTAAGGATAAAAGAAGAGAGCGAAGAGAGCAGAGACGAAAGCTGTTTCAAACTTCTTTAATCATTTCTTTCCTCTTCTTATTTATATCTTCTTCTTTTTTTGAAATAAACGGATTAAAGATCTCTTTTGTTTTTGTATTTACTGCAAGAGTTCACGTCTCTCTTTCTCTATTATTTATTTACGTAATTTATAATTTTCAAATGTCTGGTTTTGTTGGTTAATTAAACCAAACAAAACCCATAAATTAACTGAAACAGTTACCGTATTCACATTTAATTTTTGATTTTAAACGAACCCAGTTTGAAACATTTTAGCTTAGTTTAAAAATTCATTATTCACCCAACCACAAAATGTTAACCCAATCAAATCCACCAAAATTAGTACGACGTGCGCCAGTCTTTATTAGATGATCAAATGTTTAATTCTATTTTTAATTAATTACACTATAGGTTAAATTTTAAGATAACTAATTTGGACCAAACACTATATTAATCTATTATATAATGAGACACTTTTGCTCTCTCCTGGTGCTGCCACATCAGCATATAGTGGGTCTCACAAGTTTTTTTTTGTAAAAATGATTATTTGTATGCTATGTGACTCGAACCCTACACCTTACTGATTATTTGATTGACATAACTAGGGCTGGGCAAATAAACCAAAACCCGAAAACCCGAACCGAATCCGATCCGATAAAAAAGAATCCAAACCGATCCGAACCCGGCATAAATACCGAATGGATCTTGTTTTATGGTATTTTGGGTTATGGGTATTATCTGAACCGAACCCGAACTTAAATGGATATCCGATAGAACCCGAAACATTTAAAACCCTAAAAAGATCTTGTACCAAACATCATCTCACTCCTAATATGTATCTAAAATACATTAAGATATTAAACATCTAAAATAATTATCTATTACATAAATATTGGTGGTTCTATTATATGAAAGTTGATGTTTGAAGGTGGCGGTTGAAGCTTAAAGTTTTTAGATTTTGGTTTTGTTTTCAATGAACAATGTTTCTCATTTTATGAGAACTTGGTTTTTGTTTTATTCTTTCATTTATTTATTTTTTTCTATTAATAAATATATTTACATTTCATTTGATTTTGAATGATCACGTTTGATGTTTCTTTCTTATTTTTGAATCAATTTTACTTACTTTTTAGTTATAAAATAGTTACAAATTATGTACTTTAAAACCGAAGAACCAATTTACTTATGTTTTGGTTATAAAGTAAGTACAAATCATGTATTTTTAAACTGAAGAACCGATTGGGACCTGAACCCGAAAGTACATCGGGTTATACCGGTTCTTCAAAGATTTACTAACCCCGACCCGAACCCGATAGAACCCGAACCGGTCCCGAACCGAGCTTTCATATAATCCGAATGGGGCTGATTTTGATAAACCCAAAAAACCCAAAACCCGATTGGACAAAACCGAAACCCGATTGGGACCCCGAATGCCCAGGCCTAGACATAACCAACTGAGCTACAAGAGATTTTGTAAGTTAAACAGCCCAAAATTTACTTATTCTTTACGAGGTTGGAAGCACATACATCCATTATAGCTGAGATCGCGGTTCGATCTTGACCCGTCAACCTGCGGATCGATTCTTTTTTTTTGTTTAAAATTCTGACTTGCCTAATCTACCAATAAAAAGTCTTAAACATGCACCCACCCACTAAAATTTACGGATAAGCCACAAGACACACATATAATATTAAATTTAATAAAATAATTATTTTCTTATATGTTAATTATTTTTACAAAAATAATTAAAGTAATATTTATAATTAAAATTGCATAATTTCATATTTTTTTATAATTTATTTTACTCTTTATATTTTTTCTAACTCGCATATGTTCTGCTTAAAATCGACTCAATCCGCACTTGCATCCATATATCAAATTTTTAAATCGATTAACCTGCGGGTTAATGCGGGACCAACGGGTAATGACTCAAATTCTCAGCTCTAATTTTCATATTTTTCCTTAGGACCGGTATTGTTTTTAAATCCCGAATTTTTAATGGGTATTAGTTACAATTCGTTTAATAGGTCCACTTGACTCATTCTACAAAGACGTACCTTGCAACGGTATGCCTAGGGTTTCGTCAAACTTTTGAGAGAGATATAGAGACTGATCAAAATTAAGAGGACCATCATTCTTTTATCGTTATCAGTTAAAAAACAGTAAAAGAAACATACATATAACAATCACCACAATTATATCTCAACGACACACTCTAAAAAATCACTCTAACTTACACTAACCGACACATACTGCAGTTACACATACTGCAGTTTTACCAAATTCTTGACTTAATTATGCAAGTGACTATAAGGAATCGGAATACTTTGCAGAACAAATGTAACTTCGCCGAAATCCAGCTGAGACTAAGTATTCACTCTTCACCAATATACCTAACCCCAAACTTAATATATCTATTACTCTAATTAACTGACTGAATCAAACACATGCACCGTGTGAAGATTTAGAGACTCCACCAGTCTACAAATTGGCGGCAATTTCGACAACACATGTTCGTCAACGTTTTCTTAAGAACTAACCTTAAAAACCTAAAAAATAGTAAAATTATATAGCAAAATATTAATATTTTGGACCCCGCGCTTGCGCGGGGATATGAATCCTAGTTTAATTTAATCCACAACTTCTAGCCAGTGATTCTCTTCTCATATCAAAATCTAGAACTCTTGTTTCTTATTTTTCTCTTGTAGTCAAGAACCATTTCTAGAACTCCAGGGTCTCCAATCAAATACAGAAGCAGTCCGTGGAATTGAACCAAGTCTAGAGGAAAGGAACGAGAGTTCTTCTGTGCTGGACTGGTTGCACAACTCTTGTATAACAACATTTGTGCTGAGAGAGATGCAAATAATCCAGAAAACTATTTGTGACAGAGTTTTGATGAACCTACATTTTTATCAATCCAGATGACAAATCTATAGGAGAATTTTATTCATGTGTATTGTTTGGAAAGTCCGGTCGGAGTTTCATCTCAGGAAGTAAATAATCTGTAGGTTCATCAAAGCTTTGCCATAGGTATTCTTCTTATGTTAAAAAAAAAAAGGTATTCTTCTTGTTTGCATCTCTCAGCACAAAGTTTCAGTTATCTAAGAGCTGTGCAATCGCCAATCACCACGGAATATTTCTTGTTTCTTTCTACCAGGAGGGAGAGGTTTAGGGTCTGCTATGCTAGTAGTTTAGCAGGAGGTAGCGTTACTCTCTTCTCACCTCTTTAAGTAAACTATTAAAACTTCAACAAATCTACCCGATAAGATTGATAAATGGTATTATTGCTTTTGAATCTTTTTGCACCCATGTTGGATATTCTGACCAGCCATTGTTTTGTGGCATGTTGCCATTCTGTGTATCTTTACATTGTAGTGAGAAATAAGAATCAAAAGTGTTTTGAAAAACTAGCAAAATATGCCGCATTATATATGTTTTCAAACGACTAGATTTTTGTAGGCTGCATACATATAACAATAGATCTTAGTTTTAGGATGTATAAGCACTTTCTTTTAAACGCTTGCATAAATAACACAACAGTTTCTTGGATCAAACACTATGTTTTTTTCTTCACAGCTCTAATATTAGTGGCCAGTGGTTGTCTTCCTATATCAAATCGTAGAACTTGTGTTCTAGTTGCATCGGTTTCTTATTTTCCACGACACAGCCCTTAACCCTGTTTCTTTTTTTTCTTCTTTTTTTTTTTTTCTGTTTTAAGCAAAACCATGTACAGAACTCCAGGTTTCAGTAAATACAGAAGCAATGTGGATCTTATTACCAAAGTGTTAGTAGCAGTTCAAGGGGGTGGTTATTTTTAAATAGGAATATCTAAAAGCGAACTCCAGGCCTGGTGGAGATTACAGGCATAAGGCTTAGAACTCCCACGGTTAACAAAAATAAAAAGTGGATCTTATCATAGAAGTATAAGCTTATATCATAATTCTCAGTAATTTCTTAGAACACACAAATGATGTTTTTGTTTGATCAGTGCTTAGTTTTGGTCTGGCTTCCCTCTAACTTCATGTTTTTCTTTGTTGAGCACTTGAGCTTGAAGTCTCTAATTCACACCATGTTTCTAGTTTCTAGTTTCTCTATTCATTTACGTTTTACATGTTTTCTAAAGTAGAGGCTTGGGTCATGTGTTCATGTATCTGGAATGGAGAGAAGGAAGAAATCTCTGTCTTGTGTCTAAGCTTGATTGGTTGAGGTTTAGTTCCGCAATCTCAAGCCACTTATATCAAGCTGTGTTCACCTGAAGATATTACAATGCTCCCCAAGGTTAGATTCTGATTCTTGTAAACTTAACAGTGACCAGTTGGTCAGTTTCATTGTGAAGTATCCAACCCTTTCTGTTTCTGACTGAAAAAACTCGTGTTGTTAAACCATTAGATCAAGAGAGAACTCCACATGCCTTGCCTTTAATTTTGGATGTATAAACACTTCGTAATTGTAAACACTTGCTTAACAGGACGTTTTTTTGGATCAAAGAATATATCAATTGCTATACAGATTCTAACATTAGTGGTTTCTCTTCCGTGCAAGCCTTATCCTGTTTCTTGTTTTCTGTTGTAGACAAGAACCATGCCCAGGTCTCAATCAAATACCAAAGTCATGTATACTTATACTGATTCAGTACAGCTACGTCTCATGCAAATATAAGATCAAGTCATAGTTATCAATGGTTTCTTAGAACACACATATGATATTAGAGTCGGAGAGTTTTATGCTAAATGCCAGTAACTCCATACTAAAGGATTATGGCAAGTTACATTACACTACAACGTGTAATATTGCCATCTTAGACCATTTGTGGCGTCTTCTACTATTCAGTCCTCTTACGTTTCACGCAAAAAATATATTGTTATGTAGGATTAGACTTTTGTGGCCTTGCGGCTATTAGAGCCAAGATTACCATTTTTGTGAACAACGATAACTGTAGACTTTCCAAGCTGTCTGTGAAGTGAAATCTCCTGAGAATGACCATCAGTGTCCATATCGGACTTACCTTGCGCATCCTCAGCTTTCCAATGTTGGAGCAGTAGCAATCGTTACCTCAGCAGTATCTAATAACCTAACGCTTTCTGTATCTAATTGGTTCACATTTTGATCAGTCTCTGTTACTGGGGAATGGATAGCTGACTCCTCTGCAACGATAGGCTTTGTCCCCATATCTTTTCACTGGTGATAGGTTTAGTTTGTCCTGCCCATGGTTATCAGTTATCACCTCCTTTAACTTTTTCTTTCTCAAACCAGATATAATGCTTTGTAGGTTTCCCACTGACTTTTGTCTGTCGAGACCTGCCTTGTCTAGAGTTGTTCATTTCCTTAGGGCCACAACTCTTAAGAGTGTCTAGTCCCTGGACATTAGCTGATGATAAGTCTTTCTTAGCGTTGTTACAGCCACTCTCCTCATGCCCATATTTACCACGAGCTTGACACTTAATGGGTAACCATGGATAGGATACAGATATATCGATCTGACGTCCATTAAAGAAACCTTAGACGATACGAGCCGGAAGTTTATCTAACAGATTCCACTGTAGCTCTTTGTTTTGTTTTGGTATATATACAAATTGTGAATCCAACAACAATCCTTTAATATACATTAAAGCTATACGTATGATATATATATATATAAAACTCAATTCTGTTTTCTTATTCGGTCTTGATACCTCTTGAACTCTTGATGTCAACATAACTAAGACACTGTTATTACATACTCCCTCCGTTTCATATTAGTTGTCGTTTTAGGTTTATGCACACAGATTAAGAAAACATTTAATTTTACATATTTTCAAAATAAAAATACTATTACCAATACACCTAACCATATATCAACCAATAGAAAAATAGAATATAAAATATTACCAATAAATTTTGCATTGAAAACCGAATACGACACTTATTTTGAAACAAAAATTTTACTCCAGAATGACAAATAATTTGAAACGGAGGGAGTATACATTATTTGCAACCCAAACTACTTGGAAGGCATTCATGGCTAAGAAAAGATAAAACAGACATGCACCATGTTAGCGTAACTAGATAAAGGAGTGAGTTATTAATTTGATAAAGGAGTGAGTTATTGGAAAAGAAATCTTAGCACCTATACAAACATTCAAACAAATGTGCAGGAGTGAGTTATTAATTTAAGGAGTCACAATGTCCTAATAACAAATACGTGAGCTAATAAGGCCTTGTTTTCTCAACATTAGCATAATCATTATGTTTTTATTATCCAATCAATAATTATTAAACAATACTCCTTAGAATAATATTTAAAAAATGCAATTACTTTTCAAACTTTTTTTTCCCCAATACTTTCATATAAACTTTTTGGTAGATCGTTTTGGTAGTTTAAAAATAATTTAATATAATTAACTTATTTCTTTTAATGATATCAGAATATGTTATATCCAAAATAAAATTTCTATTTTTAAAATAAAATTTAAAATTAATTTTTAAAATAATATTTCACATCTAAAATATAATTAAGTATCATCTATTATAATTAATAAAAATAATATGTATATAATATAAATATAAATATATTATTAAAAATAAATAAATTATATATTTTATATGATAATTTTATATAAATTATTTACTGTTTTATCAATTATTTTATTAAATATATTTAAAAAGCATAGTGATTATGTAGTATAATACTTCTATAACATATTATTATTATTTTATTATCGAATTTACTAATTTAGACCTTAGTCACAATGCCCATGTTCTCTTCCCTTTCTTTTCACCCTGTCTTTATATACTAGTATGTCTCTTAATTACATGGCGATGACAAGGAGGGAATGAATAATGCAGGAATTTCAGGAAAATACTACTTCCTCCCTTTTGTATTAATTGTCATTGTAGGAAAAAAAAATTGTTTCAAAATAAGTGTCGTTTTAGAATTTCAATGTAAAATTCACTAATAAGATTCTCTATTTTATTTTTCTATTGGTTGAAATATGGTTAGGTGTATAGATAATTGTGTTTTTATTTTGGAAATACACAAAATCATATATTTTATTAATATGTGTATATAAACCTAGAACGACAAGTAATATGAAACGGAAATAGTACTTATTTTATGTAATATCAGCTCTTATTATTTTTTATCATTTTATAATATTTAAAGGAAGACTTTTTGTGTTTGTATAGGTGCTAAGACTTTTTTTCCAATAGTCTTTCCTTATTGTTTTTTAGTACTATTATATTTATTCTGATTGTTTTTTTCAAATTTTCAGAAATATTTTTATTTTTGATTTTGTAATCAAAAATATATTTGTTTTGCTCTAATCTTTGATATAGTGGTTATAGCAGGTTGTTGGACAAGTTCTAAAGCAAATTTCTTTGAAGAGATCTATTCTGAAGTATATTTACCTAAAGAAAAAATATTTTTATCTGAAAAACATTTATCATATAGGCAATAAATGTGACTGCACCCCATTATAATTTAAGAAGGTATTTAAATTACTAAAAAAATTACGGAACAAGATCATTTTGACATCAAGTAGGACAATTCTAGTCATTTTTAAGTTTTTGTCACAAAAATAGCCCTCAAAAAATAAAATGACCAAAATAGACTTTTTTTTTTTGAAATTTTAACTTTTTTTTTTTGAAATTTGAAACCCTAACCCCAAACCCACCCCTTAACTCTAAACCCTAAAGTCCAAATTAGTTAACCCTAGGGGTATAAATGCATATAAATGAATTTTTTAGCTTCTAAAAAAACATTTTGATCATTTTCTTCCTTAAAAACTATTTTTGTGACAAACAAACTAAAATGGGTTATCTAAGATAATTTCTCTATCAAGTATTAATAAAATCAAACATATTTCAGTTTGAACTTCATCAATGGTTTTTTTTGTAGTTGTATATGTCAGATGATATTTTTAAGGGGTAAGATGTGTTTCGCAAAAAATTGGTTTAATTTTTTTGATATGATGTTTTATATCAACTTATATGTTAAACAATATTGAACGAAGAAATTTTTTTGTAGATTTTATTTTGGTCCACAAGAAAAAAAGATTCTATGACCAAAAAGAACATGCCTCTCATAATTCATAAATACAAAATATTGATATAATAAAGTAGTATTAAATTATTATTTTTTTGTTATTTGGACACCATAATACTAGTGAACTATCTTTTCACTAGTAAAATCCAAATCCATATCTATCGTTCACAGATATCTCACTTTCTGGTGTTGTTCGTGTCACCACACACTCAATGCAAATGGTTACAGAAACTTTCAGACAAAAGTCTCTAGATATTTTTTATTACCACAAACTGAACCTTAATTCAAAAAATAAGAATCTCATCGTTTCTTTCTTAGACAAGCAACTATTTGTGGTTTAATCGGGTAATGAAAACAAATAGTTATGCTAATTTTCTCACTAAACGTTTTCTTTCAAAAGTCATGCATGGTCATCAATTAGAACTGTGAAGGAAAAAGGAGATCGTTACTTTCAACGTTTTTACTAATTTTTATCTCCAACTCAACTCCATTTTTTTTTAAATAAAAATGTTTTAACCTTATTTCATTTCTCATTTTATAATAGAGTAATGAGCAAACAAAAAATAGATTACTCCATTTATTAAGTAAATTATATTATAAAATGAAAAATAAAATATAATTGAAACAATATTACTCCATATTTATTTTTACTCTATTTTAAGAAAAAAATGAAATTTTATATTGGAGATGCTCTCAGTAAACCTTGTTTCTTTCAAAAGTCATGCATGTTCATTCAATTAGAACTGTGAAGGAAATAAGGAGATCGTTACTTTCCAACGTTTCCATTAATAGCAGAACTTAATAAAATTTCACAAATATAAAATAAATAAACGAAAATCGACAACCCTTCATGCCTTATCTCTGACGTGGCCATCACTCTCCAGATATTTCTTCTTCTTCTAATTTAAATATTCAACAGCCACCACAGTTTCACTTCACCACCACCTCTCAAATGGCTTCCATCACTTCCACTCTCTCCCTCTCTTCCACCAAGCCTCAGCGTCTTTTCGACTCCTCTTTCCATGGCTCATCCATCTCCTCCGCCGCACCTGTCTCCGTCGGTCTCAAACCACGCTCCCTCTCCGTCCGCGCCACCGCTGGTTACGATCTGAACGCCTTCACTTTCGATCCCATCAAGGAGTCCATCGTCTCTCGCGAGATGACGAGGAGGTACATGACTGATATGATCACTTACGCTGAGACTGACGTCGTCGTCGTTGGTGCTGGTTCCGCTGGACTATCATGCGCTTACGAGATCAGCAAGAACCCTAACGTTCAGGTCGCAATCATTGAACAGTCTGTCAGTCCTGGCGGTGGCGCGTGGCTCGGTGGTCAGCTTTTCTCCGCCATGGTAACGTTTTATTCGAATGTGTTAAGAACTTGTTTAATTGTATTTTAATACTTAGATTGACTTGCATGTCACACTACTGAGGATACTAGAATTAGGTTTAATGAATTTGTGTTCATGGAATGGAACGCAGGTCCAGATTATTGGGGTTTGAAACAATTACTAAACTTATATTTATTTTAATCATTTGGGGCCAAATGATATAATCATAAATATTAGAGGACCCCAATAAAAATAGAGAAATTCCCTTAGATAGCCTCTTTTAGTTTGTTTGTCCCAAAAATAGTTTTTAAGGAAGAAAATGACCAAAATGTTTTTTTTAGAAGCTAAAAAAATCATTTATATGCATTTATACCCCTAGGGTTAACTAATTTGCACTTTAGGGTTTAGAGTTAAGGGGTGAGTTTGGGGTTAGGGTTTCAAATTTGAAAAAAAAAAAAATCAAAATTTCAAAAAAAAAAGTCTATTTTGGTCATTTTATTCTTTGAGGGCTATTTTTGTGACAAAAGCTTAAAAAGGGCTATTTAAGAGAATTGCCCATAAAAATATCAAAAATATATATACATATATTAGTGGGCAATTCTCTTAAATAGTTCTTTTTAAGTTTTTGTCTCAAAAATAGCACTAGGAAAATAAAATGACCAAAATAGTTTTTTTTTTTTTTTGAAATTTTCAATTTTTTTTTATTTTTGAAATTTGAAATTCTATCCCTAAATCCACGCCTTAACTTTAAACCATAAAGTCTAAATTAGTTAACCCTATGGGTATAAATGCATATAAATAAAAAATTTAGCTTCTAAAAAAAACCTATTTTGGTCATATTCTTCTTTAAGAACTATTTTTGTGAAGAACAAACTAAAAAGAGCTATCTAAAAGAATTACTCTATATTAATATTAGTACTGATCCCTCCATTTCGATTTAATTGTAGAATTTTTTTTTGTTTCAAAATAAGTGTCGTTTTATAGTTTCAATGTAAAATTTATTAAGAAGATTTTCTAGTTTATTTTTCTATTGGTCGAAATATGGTTATGTGTATAGGTAATTGTGTTTTTATTTTAAGAATATATAAAAATTATTTGTTTTATTAATATGTGTGCATAAACCCAAAACGACAATTAAAAAGAAACGGATGAAGTATTTAATTGTAGTGATATTAATTTTACTGGAAATTCAAACTGATTTTAGTTATTGTATATTAAAAAAAAAGAAGTTATTGTATATTAGTGTTTGACAGATTGTCACATGGTAATGTTTTATTCTAACTCTATCTGTGATAAGAGCTTGTTATGTCGTGTTTTAGTACTTAGATTAGTTTGCATGTGATTGATTGGTCATGAGTAGTAGACTGAAGTTATTGTATATTCATGTGTTAACAGATTGTGCGCAAACCAGCTCACTTGTTCCTTGACGAGATTGGTGTAGCATACGATGAGCAAGACAACTACGTTGTGATAAAGCACGCTGCTCTGTTCACATCCACCATCATGAGCAAGCTTTTGGCTCGTCCCAACGTGAAGCTCTTCAACGCTGTAGCCGCTGAGGATCTGATTGTGAAAGGAAACAGAGTCGCTGGTGTGGTGACTAACTGGGCTCTTGTGTCGATGAACCACGACACACAGTCTTGCATGGACCCTAACGTCATGGAGGCCAAGATTGTTGTCAGCTCCTGTGGTCACGACGGTCCTTTTGGAGCCACCGGTGTGAAGAGGTTGAAGAGCATTGGGTTGATCGACCACGTTCCCGGGATGAAAGCTCTTGACATGAACACAGCTGAAGACGCCATTGTGAGGTTGACCAGGGAGGTTGTACCCGGTATGATCGTGACTGGTATGGAAGTTGCTGAGATCGACGGTGCACCAAGAATGGTGAGTTTTTATTCCCTTTACTTAACCAATCATATACTCCATCCGTTTCATATTAGTTGTCGTTCTAGGTTTAATTTTACATATTTTCAAAATAAAAATACTATTACCAATACAATATCTAACCATATATCAACCAATAGAAAAATTTAGTAGAGAATATTACCAATAAATTTTGCATTGAAAACCGAAAACGACATTTATTTTGAAACAAAAATTCTACTCCAAAACGACAAGTAATTTGAAAAGAGGGATTAGTATATAATAAGATCGATCATATCCTGAGTGAATATGTGATGTAGGGACCAACATTTGGAGCTATGATGATATCGGGACAGAAGGCGGCACATCTCGCTCTTAAAGCCTTGGGACAGCCCAATGTTTTGGATGGATCCTATGTCGGAGACCTAAGCCCGGAGCTGGTCTTAGCCGCTGCTGATTCAGCTGAAACCGTAGATGCTTAAGGACAATGTTTTTCAACTAAGAAAATTTCCCTTGATCACTTCTCATGTGGAAGGAGTTGCAATAAAGGAGGAGTTCAGTTGTTTCAAAACCTTTTAAGTGAACTATTTATGTTATGAACTTTTCTAGTCTCTTTGTTTCTTCCAAATAAAAATGTTTATTCCGTGTAAATGTGCGTTGTTCTCCGGTCTTTTATTTGGTTTTACTTCTAGTATAAGCAGCTCCTCTACTTAGCTTGGTCTGCTTTTTTTTCTTTGCATGTTCTGTTTCGTAGCAGTTAAAAACATGTATGCGTGTAGTCTCACTATGCGTACAGTACAAGCCTCCCTCTTTGGATTTCACTTCGATTTTCGTAGAAAACAGGGGAACCTAACCTATTTGGAGAGAAACAGGAATTCCCTGTCTCTCTACTTGAATTAACTTGTTTGACCTAGTTGGTTTCTTTCTTGCCTCCTAAGTAAAAAAAAAATATATATATGAGGAACTACGAAGATACATTGCGATCGTCCTAATCTCGTTCTGATTCTTACTTTGGTATTAGTGCCACCTTTATTCTAAAAATGACACTATCTTTTGCTCAGGACTATGATACCAGAAAATGCATGGATTTTTTTTTTTTTTCATCAGATAGTTTTATTAAAAAGGAAGAAGCCCAAAAGGCAAAGCCCAATGAAACCTTACAAGAAATGGCCGAAACAACCGGGCCGAACTAAAACATTACAAGCTATGGACCGTAAGCCCATAGGAGAAACCCGTTGAGGAAGGAGAAGATACACCGTCCACAGGTGTCCGATCGCTCAACGATCAATGAACATGCGTCAAAACACGAAGCAACTTCTTCCACCGGAGCCAGGAAAAGGATGCGACGGAGCTCCGCCGTAAGCGAAGTCGAACCAGAGGAGGAGCTGTTCACCTGAACATACTTCACCGAAGCTCGAACCGAAGAATCATACTGGCGGATCTACGAATCAAATAAGATCATCAACCGCCTTCAATCGAACCGAAAACCTCCGACTTTCTTACATGCATAAGCGGACATCTTTGTGCATAAAGATAAGCATGAAGATGCGAAAACCCAAACTATTGGTTAAAACCAAAAACGTAGATCGAATGGTTTCGGGCAAAAACCCGGAAAGGAGCCGGCGAAAAACGATGCTAAAGAAGCCATCGTCTTTCCAAAGACCAAAGCCGACGAAGCAGTTCTAAAAGAGCCACTGTTTCCCGAAGGCAAAGTCCCGATAAACGGGATACGAGCCGGAAGAGACACCGACTCGAAGACTCATCTCATCGCTCACCTCTGGATTCAAAATGTGGAGCTCAAATATTTCATCTTTATTTACATAATCCGACGTGTAAATACAACAATGGAGTCTGTTTTGTGCGCTTTTAGCAATTCCTTATATATGTTTTGGTAATACCAAAAAAAAAAAACACATTGTTTGTTAAATAAATATTACAACATGGATTTGTATGAATACTGTACAACGAAAAGTTGTGGTTGTTGTGTAAACAAGGACTCCATGGTTTTTTTTCTTTGAAGAATGATTGCCACCCAAGGAATCTTAAAATCTCTGAATCTTAAATAACATACAAAAAAACGCTACTCATGGCTCTTCTCCAGTGCTAATTCTTGGCCTGCTGCAGTAACACAAAGCAGAACGATTAGAGAGACTTTAAAGACAGTTCAATAAGGATCAAACACAATCCCCAAAAGTAGAAACTTTGTGACATTAACAAATCCAAGAGAGAAGGAAACAACCTTTTTTAGGTACTTCTTGTGTAGTTTCATTGCACCAGAACATGCCTTTTTAGCATCCAAGTTTCCAGTTATGTCGTTTAAAATCTGAGCAAAACACACAGAGATTATTGAGGTGTGTTCATTCATCCATGAGAAGTTGTTTAAAGAGACAAAAACCCATGAGTCATGAGATCTCACTGCATTACCTTAACAACATCATCAAGACCTCGAGCTTCAGTCATAAGCTTAGAACTCTTGTCTTTCAAAACACTCGCAACTAAGAAAACCGATATAGGCAATGGACCTTCTGCGCTGCTTTTCCCACCGTTCTTCATGTTCTCTCTCTCGTACTTCCCACATTGTTTTATCGACTTTGGTTTGCCTTTCGAGGAACCTTCCGTTTTCTCTCCCTCAAACTCAGGCTCCTCGTACAGAGAATACATCTCAGGGTCATACTCTAGTCCCCACATCATCTGCCCATAAGTCTTTATTAGTGTCCTGTCCAAGAAACATGTCTCTGAGTTTTATAAAGAAACAAAGACAATGAACGTTACCTCCCAAAGGTACAAGGAGTCGCAAAAAGAGAACTCTCTTCTGAACTGAACCATTATCATCCGAATAGCAAAGAGATAGTCACCTCCACCAAGATTCTCTGCATTTCAAGATACACAATCTCTTTCAAGATAATGATTAATCTGCTAAAAGGTGAGTTGAGAAAGCTTTAATAGATAGAAACCTAAGTGATGGTGAAGTTTAGGGTCAATAATCTGAGTGATTGTAGACAAATGAGTAAGCTGTGCTTCAACTCCAACTGATCTTCCCGTGCTCCGGAAGTTTCCTCTCTATCAATTTCGAACAAAGGAAAAAAACTGATTTATAGATAGAATCAAAGCATACATTATGTAAACACAAAACATAGATAGATAAAGTACCAATCTTCGCATCAATCTTTCGAAACACCAAAAAGCATCAGCTTCATCTTCAAGAAGCATAATCATAGGGGAGCAAAGATCACTCATTCCTGCTCAGAAGAAACACTTAGATAGATCAAAAACCTAAGAATCAACCTACTTTCAAGGCTTGAACAAAGGATTATACTGCATTGTTCCTTCTATAAATGTAAAGACTTTACCTTGGCAATACCCAACGTCATTGTCTATCCAGGCGTAAAGAGCTAGAATATCCCAAAGCTTAGACAAATTCTCCTTTTTCTCGTAGAACACCAATGTCCTATCCGTGCGGTTTACATCAAGACCTGATAACTCAGAGATTAGGTAAGTGAAATGAATAATATATCTCAAAACTAGTTTTCTGTTGTGAGCACAAACCTATCTGGTGAAGTGTTAGCATCCATTGGATAACTTTCTCGTCCAAAGGTCCTCTGCTTTCAAGCTCTTTGAAGAAATCAGAATCCTCGCCTATCATGATAATACTTGAAATGCTTAAGTTTACAAAGTTATGACGTTCTACTAAGTCCTTAAGCAAGAAAGGTACAAACTTCTTTACCTAAGTTTGTTTCTTGTAGTACAAGAGGATCAAGAATGGGTTGACCCTTCTCGGTAATGACAGGGGCGGTAATGAATCCACCACTTCCGATGACTGGAAACATTTGTTTACATTCCTGCTTCCAAGAAGCATATTGCAACCTGAAAGCGAAATACTGATACTTTAGACTGAAAATGATATAGAAGCAGAGAGAATGCAAGACCATTAGGATATCTGATTAACCTTCTACGTTGTCGGATTTGCTCTCTTTCTTCAAAAGTGCTCTTTGGATCATAACAACCAAGTAAGAACTCCCAAACTTCTCCTCTAATAGATGGATGGATCCCCTAGAAAACAACAAGTCAAGTGATCTTTGCATAATCAGAACAGATTCAGTTGCTGTTGCAGTGTTGTGCAGACAAATGTTTTGAGAGACTTACCCCTCGTTGGATTCGATTTAGAGTCTTGCCAATATCGAGGATACCTTCCTGTGTAAATGCAGCCTGCCATTTCCTTACGCTAAGAGTTTTACCAGGCTGCACACAAACATAATCAAGAAAAAAAGAGAATGGTATTGTCAGCAATCTAGTAGAATCTTGCCTTTCTCTACAACATAATCATGTGATGCTTTAAAGCAGCACAAAGATCATTAATATAGTATTGAAGTTTACAGAAACCCCATTAAGCACATAACTAGTTATACTATCTTATCTTGTCTGATCATATCAGGACAATTAACAAAAACATAAGCCACCAAAATCTTACAAATTCAATGAAGAGTTCTGCTTTTCTGTAAAGACAATCATGAGATTATAAACTTAGTTAAAAGAGCAGTAATAATCAATAATCCTCAGCATTGAATGAACATCAGAAAAAAAGACATCAACATGGGGCATTTGCGTTCATATAACTAATAATGATAAAGAGACACATTCAGCTTTAAACGTTCAAGAAGAATCCAAAGAACACAAGAGAGAAAGGTCAATCTCAGAATGATACAAGGGAGGGGAAAGGAAGATACTTTGATCTTGAATCTGGTATTGGGGACATCGGTGCATTCAGGGCGAATCTGGTAATAAGAATCTGCTGGTTCTGCCGCGGATCCCCACATTTTTATCAAGAAATTAAAAATGAAAACTTTCCCGGGAAAACAGAAAAGAACAAACAAACCCAGGAAACGAGATTAGAGAAGAAGAAACTGGAACCCTCTCAAAAGATGGATTGTCAACCAAGTTTGAGAATGGGTCCAGTTTTGTTGGAGGATCAAAGTTTTGTTTTTGGGTTGTAATTAACTACGAAATCATCAATCCTCTTTCAATTGAGTGGTCTTTGGAGAAGCAATGAATTTTTGACGGTCAGCTGCAATCGTTTCGTTGTTGATCCATCCTCCTCCTCCTCCTCTTTAAAAGACTTTTCTTCTTTTCCGTTTTTAGAAAACAGAGTTTCTGTTGACGGTAGGTAGAAACAATGTTCAGCCCACTCCAAATTTGATTTCGGTATTTTGAGACGGTTTGGCTTACAGTACACCAATATCGATTTCTTTTTTCCTTTTCTCTCTCTTAATAATGAATAATAAACGAATCATTAAAAAAAGTAGCTCCCACGTTACGCGCAAACAATAAACATGGATGTTGATGATAATTTTTTTCTTTTAATAATATTATTATAAACAAACCGGCCCGAACCAAAAATCTGATATCAGTTACAGTTCAAATCAGACAAAATTCATGGTTATACTCGTTCCCAACTAGTTTCTCTTATATAAGCTTAATCGATGCATTCTGTTAGCAAAATAAAGAAATTCTAAAATCATTCATCGTTTTCAACCGAAATAGAGATAATTCGAGAAAATGGAATTAATATGAAATTAATGTGAAATTATCCATAATAGATAAAGCAAATCAAGGACTATAAAAGTGAGGACGACAAGACAAAGGGAGAGCAATGATGGGAGATGGCAAATACATATCCATAGACGACAAGTCTTTGATCCCAAAAACCTAGCTACACAAACAAGCTCCCAGAGATGCCACCACCACATCCACTATGACACGCTGATGAACATAGACGTCGCCTCCCTTGAGTAAAAGACAAACCCAAAACTCCAATCCGTAGCAAAGGGAAAGCTTTGAGATTCTCTCCACATGAAGAAAGCATTTTTGGATAAGCACATAAAAGAGCAAGAGGAGAGAGTCACACCTCCAAATTTGGTGACTCCAACAAAATCTACAAATAGAAAACTAGAGTCACCGAAGACAACACCCAAAAAGTCGACTCCAATCACCCACAACCTTCACCGCCTCATTGAAACTTCAAAGAAGACACCACAAACCACCGAAGACACGTGACATAGTTCCATCCACAACACCAAGCATCTCCGCAGAGAAGACGAAGATGAGATGACCATAGCAAAATACAAAGTGGAAGAGGAGAGAAGGGTGCCTCCTGCGGCCACACGTGCAACAACAAGCCGCCGGAGCAGATCAAAGCTTCTGAGCAAGATAGAGAGGATGAAGCTTTTATATGAAAGAGAATCGTTTGTGATGATGATAAAATTATGAATTTAAAAAAATTCAAATTTAATTTTGATTATGAATTTAAAATAATTTAATTCAGCTTGATTGTCAGTGGCTAGTCAACTAATGTGCAAGCCTGTAAATAGAACTGGTGGCAGAGGCGGACCTATTTTACGAGATGGTGTGTCAATCGACCCATGTTAAATATAAAAACATTCATTTTACTATTTAAATAGTTATTTAGCTCAGATGGTCTATGTTGCACCCCTTAAAACATGAAGTAACATGTTCAATTCCTCTTTTTGATTTTATTTTCTAACATTTAAAATGTCACTAACCCATGTAAAAAAAATCATGGGTCCGCCGTTGAGTGATGAATATGGTTGTGTTGGTGTTTTTTAACAGAAGGTAATGCATCTGGGTTTCTGGGACCATTGGCGGGATACAGTGGTATGTTTGGTTGTGTAGACATGTGTTCATGATTTTGTGTTTGTGACCCCCCGTTATGTTTTTGGAAGAGGCGGGTGTTACAATTTTATATCAGAATATGGGTTAAGATCCCTTATTACTAACTTAAGTTGTAAAAATCATATCACAATTTCTAAAAATTGTTTGTCAAAGTTTACGGCCTGCAAAAACTTTATGAAATGTTTTTAAAACAACCAACTATATCAATACTTCTATTACAGTTCTGATCAGATTCATTTACTTGCATGGTGTTTTCGTCAGCCAAGCACAAATTGAAAAAGGAACATATGTATTGTGGGCCAATGGGTACTCGTGCATATGCCAACATGCCCATTTATGACAAGGATGGTAATTTGGTGTCTTTCATATATCAATATTAGAACTTAATATTCGAGTTTAAAAATAATTTTTAATATAAATTGAAGGAAAAAACTTAATTTTAAAATTCAAATCTTAACATTTTAAAATAATTTTTAATATAAAACTTTTTTAAAAAAATATATTTCTAAAATTTGACTTTTACAATTTTAAAATAATTTTAATATAAAACTTAAGGAAAAATAATTTTTAATATAAAATTTTAAAATAATTTAAAACTTGAATATTAAGTTGTATATTAAAAATTATGTTAATTTTTTGATATTATATTAATTTTGAATAAAAAAATAATATTCGAGTTTTAAAATTTTAAAATAATATTAATTTCTTATAAATAGTTTCAAAATTTTAAGTATATTTAATTTTGTATAAGTATAAATATTTTTAATATTTATATTTTACTATGATATAAGTTTATTAAATATATGATGATTAAAAATATGTTAATGTATTTATATAAATAAGATATAATCATTACTAAATTTTTAATTGGAGAAGATGAAGAAATATAGTAGTTTATATAATTTTAAATTTGTAATAATATTTTATAAAGCTACATTAGTCTAGTGGTTAGTGTACCCATTTGAATGGGTAACAAGTCACAAATTTTAACCCTATAAGCAATGAAATTTTTTAAAAATAAATGAGATCGAAACTACATAGTTTTATGTTTTTAACGTTTGACTAACGTTTGTTAAAATCAAGGTAGATTTAGATAGATTTTAGAAGCTCGGATAGTTTTTAAAAAAAATTATTTGAGTTGAAGTCGTATTTAGCACTAACTATTTGTTTGGGTTGTATTTAGTACAATTAAAATTGTTGGAGTCGAAATAGGTCATTTTCCTATCTTTGTTTTATTAGCATAACCTTTTTAGACCATTTCATTTTAATGCATAATTAAATTATCCTAAAATATAAAATATAATAATGATTAGAGAGGTTTCATGAATAAATGTGTTCTAACCCCAATCTAATGATTAGAGAGGATTTAACGGGTGTTATTTTGTCTTCTTCTGATGTATGCAACAAACAAATAATCACTTTGACAGTAGTCACTATAAAAGTGAAATCATTTTTCATGTTAGGTAAAAAACAATACTTTGTGATATTTTATTGTTCTTACTTCATTTTTTCTTTATAAACAAATCAATTATTTGGTTATAAGAACTACTGACGAGAAAACAAAATTTATAAACTATAAAACATATAGATCAAAACACTAAATTGGTTAAAATATATTAATATTATAGAAATATTTTTTTTTTGAACTTTATAGAAATAAAAGATAAACATCAGACATCATTTAAATTACCTTACAGTAGAGACTACATATCATCATCGCTCTTCCAAGAGTATAAATAACTTACATATATTCCAAAGCTTATTATAAGATTAACAAACATGCAGAATCAGCTATAACCAGAGGCGGACACAAAGAGTCCATAGGTGTGGCATGTGCCACATACTACATTTTGGTATTCTTTTGATAATTATTATATAATTATCCAAACCTTCAATTTAAATATATGTTATAGTATATAGGCTTTGAATGGATAACGCAGATCAAAAAACGCAGATCAAACATAAATACATATCAAGCAGAACAAATGCAGATCATGCAGAACAAGTGCAGATCAAACTAATTTTATAAATTATTGTATTTAAATAAATGTTTATAAATTTTAATAAAATTAAATATGTAAAAATACAACTATAATAAGTAAGTAATAAATATCATGTTGACAAAAATAAAAATAAATTTCTTCGTGAAATTTAAAAATTATATGATCACGATTACAAAAGTTAGAAAAGGTATTCTTGTTTTTTTTTTACCATTTGGTTCAACTATAAAATTGACTTGGGCATTTAACCATATCTAAAAACCCGAACCATAATCGATCCACAAATACTGATCTGAACCGAATCAAAACTTTACATAGAAAACAAAGCAAATCACAAATATTAATATTTTTAAGAATGAATATTCAATCTGATCCGTTATATGCATATATGTACATATATTTAAAGAATTATATATAAGTTATATAAATATTATATTTTATATCAATTTTACAATATTTTATTTAATGAATTATTAAATTATAGAATTTTAAAAGTAAATATTTTTTTTATTTTCTAGTTTTTATTTATTTTTACTGATCGAATCGGATATCTGGGACATAGAATATCAAGATGGCTACAGATCGAATCAGAACATGTAATTGATTATTCAGACGAAATATATCAGATCACAAATATTTTCAAAAACTCGGATATTCGATTTATGTCTACCCCTATTTTTGAATATGTAAATTATATATATATAAAAATTATATATAAAAATTATAGATATAAGTGTTTATCAAATTTAATAATATTTAATATATATATAATATATCATTTCAGATATTTGTATAAGATATATCATCTTAATTTAAAAAAAAAACTTACGAGGAATTTTAATTTGTGAAGGAAAAAAATCAATTAATATGAAATATTGATAAGTAAAGGAGAAAAGATAATTGTTAAAAAAAAAAAAATCAAAGACAACCCTTCATTGAACTCCTGTGTTCGACCAGCCCATTTTCCCCACTACCTGCAAATTAGTTTTTTTATTACATAAATTTTCATGCATGCAGTTTTCTTATTTCTTTAATATTATAATTTCTTCTGCATTTTTAATGTTGATTGGAGATAAAGTGCAGATCAATCTGCATATTATTTTTTCCTGCATTTGTACTGCATTTATTTTGTGCTACATTCAAATCCTATATATGTCACATACTAAGAGCATAATTAATGGGGATGAATCTCATGAATAGTGTAAGAACCGGTTTCAAAAGTTGTTAATTAAGAACCGGTTTTATGGGTTTTTGGCACTGTTTGCGGACCCTACTGACACGTAGCGATCAACGATTGGTTCGTTTTTTATTTTTTTTAAATCAAATCAAAAATAAAATAAAACAAGAACCTCAATTGAGGTTCTAAGAATTAATCATGATCTAAATATGTGGTTGGGTCCGCCCTTGGCTATAACCGCCACTATTCCCCAAGTCTCCATTGTCTTTTTTGAGGCATAGTAACTTTTCTTGTCTGTAATAGAAATCTGTATATGAGACGTGGATTCAACTTGAAAAGATGTTTATATAACTAATTAACTTTGAAATATAGTAATTTATAGATAGACTATGAGATTTCCCCTTACACGGATATAGAAACTATTTAATAGTTCTTAGCACCTATATATTATATGAATCTGCATATGTTAATATAGAGTAAAATAACTCAGATCAACCTAACCCACAAATAAACCGATCCAGTTTATACCTAACCAGATATAATCCAACAAGGTATAAATTTACTTATGGGTACCTAATTACTATTTCATTTGTTTTTATAAAATCATGTAAATATCAATATCTTTTGTATACATAATCAAATTATACATTTTATATATCATTAAAAAATATAATTTTAATATCTATACATATATTTTAAAATTACAATTATTACAACTCAATAAAAAAATTATAATAACATGACACGATAATGTTATCTATATTATTAAAATTGAAGTACATTTCATATTTGTTTGGAAATATGAATAGCAATTAAAAAAGGTTTGTTTGAAAATATAAATATCAGTTTTAAGAAAGAAGTTTATTTGGAAACATGGATAGCAATATAAAAAAATAAATGTTGTTTGGAAACATGGATAGCAGTATATTAAAAAAAAAGTAATGGGCTTATGTTATTAAGAAAGATTGGAAGTCCATTATATTATGAGAAACTATTTATGTGATACTTACTCGGGTTCGGTTCAGATCTGTTTTGATTTTTGATTTTCAGGGTCAAAGATTTCAACCCTATATAGATACTTCTAAATTTCAGTTCAGGTTCGATTCAGATCTTTGAGGGTTCGGATAACCCAATTAAATTATTTTAAAAATTCATTATATACTTTAAATTTCTCAAAATCAATAAACAAAATAATATATAAAATATAAATTTGAATAACATATGTTAGAATACCTAAACTTAACATATAAATTGGTTTGGTTCAAATTAATGCTTACATATTTTTTGGAAGAAGCTGGTTTTGGTATGGAGTTAACACATGACCTCCAATACTAAAAATAGACTCATATACCACATTAGTTATTGAGATACTAAGAAGATCTAATGCTAGGAAAGGTAAATCACCATGACAATGTCCGTTCTCTTTTCAATAGCTCAAAACTTCTATATTTGCAAAAGCTTTTAACCCGAGACTCAGCTCTTCCAAATACAGTTCCAAACTCGACTTTGTGTTATTCGAACCATGTTGGATACTCCTGTCAATCTCAAAAAGATCATATATTGTTGACACAAAAATCAGATAAGAACAATAAATAACCAACTTTAAACTTCTAAAATCAGACAAAAACAAAAATATAACCAACTTTAAACTTTTAAAATAAAAATAAAAATAAAAAAGCAATCTTACAAAGTTCAGATCGTCTTAAGAAGTGATTAAGAAGAATTCGTACAGAGTTCAGATTTATTTTAATGTGCTTATGTGACTTAAATGTGAAATATTTTAACTAATATAGTAAATATCAATTAATTTATCGTGAAAAATATAATTTAAGTTTTTAAAAGAGAAAATAAAAACAATTTAACCGTGTATAGTGTATATATTAATTTTTAGATTTGTGTTAATAAATAATGAAAAAATCTAAATATATATATAAGAGAAATTCCCTTAGATAGCCCATTTTAGTTTGTTCTTCACAAAAATAGTTCTCAAGGAAAAAAAATGACCAAAATAGTTTTTTTTAAGCTAAAATTTTTATTAATATGCATTTATACCCCAAGAGTTAACTAATTTAGACTTTAGGGTTTAGAGTAAAGGGGTGGGTTTGGGGATAGGGTTTCAAATTTAAAAAAAAAATTGAAAAAATTGAAAATTTCAAAAAAAAAAAAAAAATGCTATTTTGGTTATTTTTTTTTCAAGGATTATTTATGTGACAAAAACTTTAAAAGGTTATTTAAGAGAATTGTCCTATATATAAATATTGTTAATCATTTGAGAGTAATTGAATTCATGCATGTGTGGTAAATATTAGTTTGTATATATTTAAATATTTATGGTATTATTTCAAAAAAGGTTGGCAATATGTAAAACGAGAAAAGTAAACTCTCTTTTTCACATCTATACTCGAAGCTTGATATTTTGATTTGGGTGACAAAATGGATTCTTTGACACAAGCCAAACTTGTACTGTTGAGAGTGAATTACGCAAATCTACTCAAAAGTTTCTCATCTGACGTCATAATTTTACGTCAGAGTTATTCCACATAATTTTACCATATTTCCATATGGATGTTCTAACTTCTAAATAACATATTACATATAGCCATTTATGTATGCAAGTATTTACATGGACTTTTTTAGAAAGATATTTAGATGGACGTATTTATAACTATTGAACTCTGTTATTTCGATTCGATCGAAAAATTGAATATTTATAATTTTATTAATCAAATCAAATACTAATGTTCAAAATATCTGTCAAAGATGAAGCAAATCATTAATATATACTTTTAAAAAAACGAATATCTGATCCATTATATACCTATATATATTTTTCTATTTCTATATAATTTATAATAATTTATTTACTAAACTGATTTTTAATAATTATTTTTTTAAATGTGTAGTTTCTAAATTTATGATAAAATATTATTACTTTATATTAAATTTTTATTTTTTATATTTACTAATTCTACAAATTGAATTGGATATCCGGTAAAATAATCAATTTTCGTATCTAAAACATCAATATCCAAAAAATTATAGATAAAGTTAGAAAATTGATTATCTGTGCAGAGAAGAACTGTTCACATATACCTTTAATATTCAGGATCTTTGCTCTCTGTACACCCCTATCTTTTACTGATATTTTTTAAACTATATTATGTTACTAGTGAATGTAATTCATTTTGTTCTTAATGAAAATACAGAATACATCAATATCTATTAAAACGACTATTCAATAGATAAGGTATTTCAGGTTTTCAGGGTTTTGAATTTTTAGGTTTACACATATTCTAATATTTTATTAGTACAATTTGAGTTCGGATAATAACATTTTGGATTCAATTAAAATTGTATTACATCCAAAACATATAAAATATTCATAATCTTTCGGATTCGGGTTATATCGATTCGGATATACCCGATGAAAAAGAAAAAAAAATGTAAAACATAAGGAAAAACAATTAAACTGAATATAAATTAATGCACCACATATCAAGTAATTGATAAAATTGTAATAAAGTGTTAAACCAAACATGAAGACAAATATCATTTATAAACAATATATGTTATCTTATAGATAGAGTATATAAGCAAATTATAAAGTTATTATTTATAATTAATTGGGTATTTAAAGTATTTATTAAATTTATATATCATATTAAAATAAATATTGAATTGAGTTTTGGAATACTTATATATTTTCAAATATTTATATTGATTATTAATTTTAGATATTTTGGGTTGTCTGCTGGGACTTTGTTAATAAAATTTTGGGTTCTGTTTTGTACCACCCTACAAAATTCATCCGGGTATTGTACATTCAGATTGGATAACAAATCGGAATTTTTGATTATGGTTCGGTTCAGATCTCAGGTTGCGTATTTTATCCCCATTCCTAGCTAGAATATTCAGAAAAAAATAAGATTTTAGTTTGATTTTCTCATTTCTATAAGCGAGTGTACGAGGTTTCTCTTAGGAGTTAGGAACACAATTCCATTTCTTGGAACCTTTGTGATTTATGTGTTCTGTTCTTAGGTCAATGATGGAACAGAGATCTAGAAACAAATCCTAAGTTTTCTAATCAATAAAGTTGAGTGAATAAGCGTGTGTATCTTGTTATCTGTTAGAGATGATTAGTGTCGAGTAATTCTAATTAATAGGTGACTTATATTCTGGTAAAATTATCTAATCATTTTTAACAAACATTCTAAAGATTAAGAATTTTGCTAATTGATGTGTACTCATTGTTCTTAATTTGTTTTCACAAGTGATCAACTTCCTGTAACATGAAGGATTAGTTGATATCAGTAAAGACTCAAGAATGTAGTAAATAGCGAAAACCAATATATGGTATGAAGGATTATAATTCATTACTGAAAGTAGATTTATTCCGACAGTAAAAAGAATGCCCATATATACAACTAATGCACATGTAACATGTAATCTCATACATGCATTCATATATTACAAATTAACTGAATAACATACATTACACATAAGTGGAGAAATATATACAATAATAATTATATTCTAAGTGGGAAAGAATTATTGGAAACAAGTTTATACAAACGAATAAGGAGTTATGAAATGATTAACCAAGAAAGTTGGTGACCATAGACATGGGAACCAAACAAAGCCCTTTTTTCTTCAAGTCTACTGATAATCCACCTTGATTTTGCACTGCATTCTTTTCTTTCACCTATGTAAAATTACCGCATGGTAAGTTACTGTGAGATATCGAAAATAATTCGTATAACTTGTGATTGATTAACTCTAACGTTAGCTATACGAAGTTTAAGTATAGTTAGTGTGGTTCTTACATTATTTGTGTCTTCACCAACGCCACCCTCGTGTCTCGTGTAGCTGTCCAATAGGTTTATTATGCTATTGACCTATAAGAAACCACAAATCGTTTGTAGTTGATTTATTTATTTATTTATGGACCAAATTAATTAAGGTACGTTTGACTTGTTAAATTGATTATTTACTATATCCATCTATGTCAAATAGGAACTTACACAACGGCACTGATTTTTTCATAAAGTTTTCTTGGGTGGTCCATTTCAAGAATATTTCAATTATGAGTCTCAATGGCCTCTAACCTTATCGATCCAATGTCCCATAAAAGATATACTCAGCATTTGACAAATAGATTATAACAATGAGGTTCTTATATTACGTTAAGAATTTCATCTTAAAAATTTCACAATAATCTGCCATAACATTATTCACTTTAATATTACCAAACTCGACGGTTAGAAGTGCAAAACAAAAAAGAAAGAACCTACAGTACTTATAAAACCGATCAGAATACCATGACCAAAAAGATCAGAATTATAAAAAAGATTGATATTTTCAAACTTATACGTCGTATATCGCTTTAAGTCTTTTCTTAAGAATTATAAAGAATATATCGTTTTGTTCTAGAAATCATATTCTTAGAACAATAGAAAGATAGACTCATATGATTTAGATATATCATAGAGAGAGAGATAGACTTACATTAGGAGTACGAGAAGGAGAAGATGCAGTGTCTTCAAGATCACAATGACGACCAAAAGGACTCTCTCTATTTCCTGTCCTTTTGATGTACAAATAGTTGGGATAGTTAGGAGGTCCTTCGTCTTGTTTAGACATGTCGTCGAGGGTCTTGATCTTAGTCGCGACGAAAGACATTGCATCGGGGACGGAGGAAGAACTGAAATCTCCCATATGGGCAGCCTCGCAGAAATCTTCCAAGTACATCGACCAGCTACTTTCCTCCGTGGTTTCGTCGCTTGAAAACGTCGACGTTTCACATTTGCTCTTAATGAAAGCATTGTTCATTATTGAGCTCTCCATGAATGTTTTGGAAGAGAAAAAAGAAATGGATTTCTTTTGTTGGTTTGTTATTTGGTAGCCACAGATGAAACATGCGTAAGGGTTAGTTATATACATGATAAAATGTACTCCTCGTGTTCCAAAATACATATGAAGTCTAGGAGGGTGAACAATTATTAAAAAACTTGTTTTTAATCTAAAAACATCATTAAAATATAAATTAAAAATTATTCAACTAATTACAAAATAGACAGTAATATATTATTCATTACACAATTTTTAATAAAATTAAAAGTTACATTGAAATATAAAACATCATCTATTTTGTAATATCAAAAAAAAATTTAAAACATCATCCAAAATAGATGAAGTGTTTTTTAAAGCACAAAGTACTATATAATGACATCAAATATGTCCCTTCTGGGATGTCCCTTCTTGGACATCCGATAAAATGAAATATTAAATATACATTATTTAAGCCGAAATAATTTTATTTTGCTGCCAATGATGGGAATGTTGGTTTGGAATCTTGCTTTGTGTGGTCTATCTTTATTTTCCTCTATTTGGTTGAAGTTGATTTGAAATATTCAAACCAATGTAATAGTACTGTTACTTCTGCAGATTTAAACATGAAAACGAATTTTAAAGACATAGTTAAATATTAAATCTGATATTGCTTTTTTTGAATAATACAGATTATTAATATGGAACTAGTTAAAATGCTTAAACATAAACAACTAAAATATTTTTTGTAAAAAAAACTAAAATATTGTTTGGTAATTATGAGTACTGAAAATATAGAAATGAGAAAATATGATGAAGAAAGTTTATATTATGATTGGATCGATTTGACAGTATTTTTTATTCTTCCGAATGCTTTCTGAATAGCTAAAAAGATATGGTAGTTTCTTTTATGAAAGTTTTTATTTCATCAATCAATATGCGTCAATATGTTTCGTTAATAATATATATATATATATATATATATATATTTGGTCAAATAATACTGTATACATTATATGTTTTAATTTATATAGAATGGTGCTCCGCTCTTGGTTCTAAGTTTTTAGACGTGTATTCCGTTTAACTACTCTCTGATTATTTATCTTCTTTATCGAATAATTGTTTGGTGCATTATCCCCTAAGAATATTGTATATATTAGAGATGTTAATATCGACAGCGAAGCCGGTGAATAATCATGTCTCAGTTTATATGTGACGATTGGAGGAAGATGAGTCACATTGTGCTCCATATTCTGAAAAAGCTTTTAGTTGCCTTCAATTGTATTACGTCGCATTTTCGCTCGTTCCTATTAAGTTAATGAATAGAGTGGACCGAAACATTGTTAGATTCCTAATTAAATTAGTTTCTTGTTTGTCCATAAGAAACCGATAATTAGATCTACGATAAAAAATAAAAAATTAAACCTTATTTACAGGAGAGTTAGGTAAGTAACCAAAATTATAAACTAAACAAACAAAGAAGTTATAGAATTTGTCAACTTCCAGTTTAATAATCTATATAAAGTATCATTGACTTTGTAAAACTCCTTGACATACGTCAATTGGAGATCTCGCAAAGATTTTATTCCATTTAAAGATGAATGATTTCTATTATTGAGCTGCCGAACTTAGGATTAATTATTTATTCTAATATGTGTTTTGTTGTAAACTTGTAATTTTAGTGTTTGAAGTTTGCGAGATTAGGGAGATAGAGAAAAAGAGAGCCGAATGCGTGAGAGTAGGATCTAATGTCTTATGTTATTTATAATAGGTAAAACAATAGTTCTTTATATATTGAATCATTGGTCGATTTTGACAAACACATAGGCGATGTGGAACTTGGTTTTGGGATATATTCCAAAATCAAGGATAACTACGAAAAGGAAAACAAGATAAATGGAAAGTGGATATACATCAATCGGCTAGATAAATGAAAATCTATGGCCGACTTGATTTGGCCTTATCCGGACTGGATAAGGATGGTTTGGACATCCCTTAAACCGAGTCCTTAAACCACTCGGTTTACAACACTCCCCCTGGATGCCATAACCATATAGGGCTTGTGATACGTTTGGTGTATTGCCTCGTTAAAACCTTACTAGGAAAACTCAATGGGACAAAACCATAGTGAAGGAAAAAGAGTGCAACCGTATCACACCTCCTGATTTGGACAACACTGAAGGTCCTTCAATCTATGCATTCCTATCTGGTACATGAGTTTCCTTAGCGTAGAGGTTGGTAGAGCTTTAGTGAAGAGGCTGTCTGAGTTGTCACTTGATCTAACTTGAAGTACTTTGACCTCTCCATCCTTTTGCAAGTCGTGTGTGAAGAAGAACTTAGGTAAGATGTGCTTGGTCCGATCACCCTTGATGTAACCATCTTTAAGTTGTGTTATACAGGTCGCATTGTCCTCATATAGAACCGTGGGAGGTTCTTTTCCATCTGAAAGTCCACATTCTACTCGGATATGATGTGTCATTAGCCTTAGCCATACACATTCCCTGCTAGCCTCATGGATGGCCAATATCTCCGAGTGATTGGATGAGGTTGCTGCTATGGTCTGTTTCATTGATCTCCATGAGATGGTTGTTCCTCCATAAGTGAACACATAGCCGGTTTGAGACCTAGCACAATGCGGATCAGACAAGTATCCTGCATCAGCAAAACCAATCAAATCTTCTTTGTTTTGGTTAATATAAAACAATCTTATATCTTTAGTTCCATGTAGGTAACATAGGATATGTTTAATCCCATTCCAATGCCTCATGGTC
>MU107276.1:9330-58377 GCA_012274485.2 Sinapis alba
CAGAGCCATGGAAGAGAACGATTCTTTTTCTTCCTCTTCTTTGAGTATATCTCAGTGTGTCACTCTGAAACTCTCCTCTTCAAACTATTTGTTGTGGAAAACCCAGTTCGAATCCTTTCTTTCAAGTCAGTCTCTTTTAGGATTCGTTAATGGAAGCTCTGTTCGTCCTTCTCCCACCACTACTGTCCGGAATGGAGATGAAGTCGTCGAACAAGCAAATCCTGAGTTTGTCAAGTGGGTCAGAAAAGATCAGCTGGTGATGGCTTGGCTTTTTGGGTCACTAACAGAAGAAGCTCTACGCTCCGTGTATGGCCTTCATTCAGCTCATGAGGTCTGGTTCTGCCTTGGCAAGAAGTACAACAGAGTGTCTGCCACAAGAAGACTGGATCTGCAAAGAAAGCTTCAAGGCATGACGAAAGGTAACAGGTCCATGTCAGAGTATCTTGGAGATGTGAAAAGTGTCTGTGACCAGCTCGATTCCATAGGGTGTCCTCTGTCTGAGCAAGAAGTGATTTATGGAGCTCTAGGGGGTCTTGGTAAAGAATATGAATCTATATGTACTGTCATTGAACACTCTATGGATACTACAGCTGAGATGAGTTTTGAAGATGCGGTTTTCAAACTCATCAACTTTGATGACAAGCTGAAAGTGTATAATCAGTCAACAGAGACAACTCCGCACTTGGCGTTTCATGTGGGACGTGGATATTCAAACCGTGGAAGAGGAGCAAGCAACAACAGAGGAGGCTACAGAGGCAGAGGCTCACAGTCCTACTCAACCAGAGGTAGGGGTTTTCAACAGCAGTTTACGGGAGGTTCGAGCAACACTTCACGACCTACCTGCCAGATATGTGGTCGTTATGGGCACTCTGCTGTTCGCTGTTACAATCGGTTTGATCAGGAGTATGAAAGTCCAGCAACTCAACACACGGCTTTAACAACAATGAAGCTCTCTGATCAGGAACAGCATTCTGGACAAGAGTGGTTTCCAGATTCTGCTGCATCGGCTCACATTACCAACAATCAGTCTCAGCTTCAGTCGTCAGAGCCTTACTTAGGTAACGATCAAGTTATTGTAGGTAATGGTGACTACCTGCCTATCACTCATGTGGGTTCCATTGCCATTCATACACCACAAGGTATATTGCCACTTAAAGATGTGTTGGTCTGTCCTTCTATCACAAAATCTTTACTCTCTGTCTCAAAGCTCACTAAAGATTATCCGTGTGAGTTTACGTTTGATTCTGACTCTGTCTGTGTTAAGGACAAGGAAACAAAACGAGTGATAGCGCAAGGAAGCAGACATAAGGACCTCTATATGTTGAAGGATAATCGGTTTAAGGCTTTCTACTCTTCAAGACAGCAAGTCACAAGTGATGGGGTTTGGCATCAAAGGCTTGGTCATCCTCACAAGGATATTCTTCAACTTCTAGCCAGGAATAAATCTATAGTTCTGAATAAGAAACAATGTTCTCTGTTTTGTGATTCGTGTCAACTAGGAAAGAGTTGCAGACTTCCATTCTTTGCTTCTGAAACTGTGTCAACAAAACCTTTGGAAAGGATTCACTGTGATCTTTGGGGTCCAAGTCCTGTAGTTTCATCTCAAGGATTCAAATATTATGTGATTTTTGTTGACAATTATTCCAGATTTACATGGTTTTACCCTCTCAAGTTGAAATCAGATTTCTATTCAGTCTTCATCAGATTTCAAATGTTGGTGGAGAATCAGTTTCAGTCTAAAATAAAACAGTTTCAGTCGGATGGGGGAGGTGAGTTCATCAATACTAAAGTCCTGTCTCACCTAGCAAGTTGTGGAATCAAGCATCTTGTCTCATGTCCTCACACTCCTCAGCAGAATGGCTTATCAGAACGGAAGCACCGACACATTACAGAGTTGGGATTAACAATGCTTTATCACAGTAAAGCTCCACAGAAACTATGGCTGGAAGCATTCTTCACATCGACTTTTCTTGGTAATCTGCTTCCGTCCTCGGTTCTTGCGGATAACAAGAGTCCTTATGAGCTTCTGTATGGTAAACCTCCTATCTATACATCGTTAAGAGTCTTTGGATGTAAGTGTTTTCCGTATCTGCGACCATATATGCAGAATAAGCTTGATCCAAAATCGTTACTCTGCGTGTTTCTTGGCTACAATGAGAAGTACAAAGGCTATCGATGCTATCACCCACCAACAGACAAAGTGTATATAAGTAGACATGTTCTATTTGATGAAGGGTCGTTTCCGTTTGCTGACGTCTACAGCAAATATCATAATCAGAATGGGTCGCCTCTAAGGAATGCGTGGATGAAAGCAGAGATTACTCCCAGCGCAAGTGATGACAGGTCTGAGTCGACAGAGTATGAAGAAGTTTATCCTACACTTAAGCGTGTTCAACAAGTTGTTCCCATCCCTGTCCCTGTCCCTGTGCAAGACGTAACTCATGTTCCAGCTCCAGCAACTCAAGATCATATAATGGAACAAAATTCTCCTGTTCCCAGCAACTCAAGTGGAGACAACAGTGATGCAGAAGAGATTGTAGTTCCGGTTGCTCAAGTTCCTGTGGTGGCACCACCAGTTCATACAATGACAACAAGAGCAAGGTCTGGAATAATAAAACCGAATCCTAGATATGCTTTGTTTACTGTCAAGACAAATGCAGTGGAACCACGGTCAGTAAAAGTAGCTTTACAAGATCAGCAATGGACTGCTTCAATGGATGTTGAAATGGAGAATATGCGAGAAACAGAAACGTTTGAGCTAGTGCCACCAGAGGAAGGACAAAATCCTTTGGGCTGTCGTTGGGTCTATAAGATTAAACTGAATGCTGATGGCTCAGTTTTGAAGTATAGATCGAGATTAGTGGCTAAAGGAAATGAACAAGAAGAAGGAGTGGATTTTCTGGAAACATTCAGTCCAGTGATTAGAACAGCAACAATTAGAACAATACTTCATGTTGCTGTGACAAAGTCATGGAAAATACGACAACTTGATGTGCAAAATGCATTTTTGCATGGTGATTTGAAAGAAACTGTATATATGAAGCAGCCACCAGGTTATGAAGATCCAGCAAGACCTGACTATGTATGTCGTTTGAAGAAAGCTATCTACGGTCTTAAGCAAGCTCCGCGTGCCTGGTTTGACAAATTCAGCTCTTTTCTACTGCTGTTTGGCTTTCAATGCAGTTTCCCAGATCCTTCTCTATTCATCTATCACAAAGGTACGGATCTCATTTATCTGTTACTATACGTCGATGATATGATTTTGACTGGAAACAACAATGCATTGGTTGAGAAATTGCTACTGCAATTGAATGGTGAATTTCGTATGAAAGACATGGGTGACATTCACTATTTTCTGGGAATACAAGTTCATCAAACGGAAAATGGGTTGTTCATGAACCAGTCCAAGTATGCGCAGGATCTGTTAGTGGTGGCAGGAATGCAGGACTGTGCTTCTATGCCTACTCCATTACCAATCAAGCTTGATAACCTGCAAGGACAGAATGATGTGTTTCCAGAGCCAACGTACTTCCGCAGCCTTGCTGGTAAACTACAGTATTTGACTCTGACAAGGCCGGATCTCCAATTCTCTGTGAATTATATATGTCAGAAGATGCATCAACCAAGTGTCTCAGACTTCTCTCTGCTAAAGCGTGTCTTACGATATGTTAAAGGAACTACTGACATGGGCATCGAAATTAAGAAGACCACTGACTCTACCTTGGTGTGTTACAGTGATAGTGACTGGGCAGGCTGCAAGGAGACAAGGAGATCAACAGGAGGATTCTGTACGTTTCTTGGAGGTAACATCATTTCCTGGTCGGCTAAGCGACATGATACAGTTTCAAAGTCCTCAACGGAAGCCGAGTATCGGACCATGTCCTTGGCTGCCTCTGAAGTGGCGTGGTTGCAGAATCTACTGAAGATAATGGGACTGGCTCAACGTGTTACACCTCTCTTACTGTGTGACAATCTCTCGGCTGTGTGTCTAAGTGCGAATCCTCGGTTTCATAAAAGAACCAAACATTTTGAGGTGGACTTCCATTATGTACGTGAGAGGGTTGCCTTGAAACTACTTGAAGTCAAACACATACCGGCTTCACTGCAGATTGCGGATGTGTTTACAAAATCACTGGGACAGGATGCATTCTACAAACTGAGAAGCAAACTGAGTGTCTCGGCTTCAACGACACTAAGTTTGAGGGGGAGTAATAACAGTTTGGGCCTGGTGAAGAAAGCCCAGTCGAATGAAGAGAGTGTGAAGCCCAGCAACTCAAGATCAGCTTCTGCTTTCTCAACGGTAAAGTTGTTCAACGTTCAAAGGAGTGCTCGATGTACGACTCCTCCAACTCACACGATCGGTACAGCAAACAGATTTGGCTGTCTTACCTCATTAGCTGTCATATGCTGAAAACCCTAAGAATAAGATTTGTAGTTTTGTGTATAAATACAGATCGATGATGTAACCAAAAAATCAGGGGTTGAATAACAGTCAAAAGTTTAAGTTATCTTCTTCACTCTGTTCTCTCTGTTTCTTCAGTTATCACCTAGGATTAACTAACTGGTAGTCAAATTCTCAGAATTATATACGGTCTAATGAACTATTTATTGCACAAGTTGCAATTTTATAATTGCTACTTCATACCAAAGCATGCCTAGTAAAAGTTGCAAGTTACTTTTATACATGCATATAAAAATCAATACGTATATATATTTTTGTTTGTGATCAAACTATTATATTGAAATGCACGACCAAAGAAAAGTATGTCTAGTAAAAGTTAATATATATACGTATTGATTTTTGATCAAACTATTATAACAAAGCATGTCTAGTAAAAGTTGCAAGTTACTTTTATATATGCATATAAGGTGATCAGAGGAATTTGTGTATTCTCAAATTTACTTTAACCTATATCATAATAGTTTCAATGCAATAAATTACAGTCAAGTGAATATCATGGTTTATGGTTTACGAAGAACAATCTAGAATCTAAATCACAACAATTAAGTCAATCAGTTTTCACAGCAGTGTCAAGATCTTAGAATTTTAAATTTCTTTGAGAACTCAAACAATTAAGACAAGCATTAAAATCATATTTGATATATTCACTAAATCCATAAACCAATTTTTGCGAATAATTATTTAGCTCAACAAGATTATTTCAGCCAATCAGTAAATGAATAATGCTTTTGCATCTATCTATTATCTTATTATCAAGATTATCAGGGTTGCTAATCTAAATATAACATTAAAAACAATCAAGATGAATAATATAAAGTAAACCTATTAATCCATTCTAGAAATTCATCAAACCGTAAAAATCCTTACATCTAACTAGTGGATTACTTGGACATGAAGATATAATTAAAATCTGAATAAATTGCATATATAAATCAAAACAAGAGTTCGAAAAAGACTATGATGTCTTGTCTCTCCAAATCTAAAAATAAAGCTTATAAAGCCTAGTCTAAACAATAGTTTAAAATAGATAATATATAAGTAAAACATGACGTGCACTTTTGCAAATACTGATTTTTTTGGGTTTTATGTAATTTGTTGAAACTTTATTAAACTTGCGTCTGTTTAATTTTTAAAGATGTGTGTCGACCAACACCAATGAGAATGTAAATCAACACCATTAAACACACGTCGATTCAACTTGTTTTTTCCGCATCATCATTTCTCTTCAATCTCCAAATAGTTTTAGAATCTCCAAAATACTTCAAAACGTAGTTAGACATACAAAGACTCTAAAAACGACTCCAAACATAATATAAGAACTCTAAACAAGGACCACTATCATTTTTAAAAACTAGTAAATACCATGATCTATTAATTTTCCCTCAACCATCACTCTTCTTTCTACTTGGTTCTTGGTCTTTTAGTAGGTCTTATATCCATTTTTCGTATCCAGGCTATGTTGACTGAGACTTTGTGCTGTAATCTCGATGGGAAAGATGTAAACGTTTCTTGATTAATGAAGCAAACGTTTTTAGAAAAAAAATTACGCTCATATTTTTGGAAAATGATGAAACAAACTTCACTGAGTTTGGAAAATTTATAGCTATTCTTGCTAAGAAATCAGCACATTTGTTTCTTGAATGTTTCCTATGTGCAAACATGGTAGAGATGAACATAAATTGTCAGCCTCTAGTAGTGTATCTGATGTTGAAGCTTGAGGTTAGCAGTATTGGCATGAAATATGTGATTGATAGTAGTATTGTCTCTTTCAAAGACCACATTAGTATACCCCACTGACAAGCATGCCTACATAACCCACAACAAAACCGAGAGTTCCGCCTTTTTGGTGGTGTGTCGTCCCTCAAATTTACACATTCCACAATCTAGAAACGCACCATTAATGATTGGCACGATCCACCTCATTCTTGAGTCTCAACCGCTTTGATGTGTGATGCAACATATAGTTATATTAGGCCACATCCATTTATCAAGATAAGCAAAATAGTAACTGTGTTGTGTCAATATTGTCTGTTATTTCAAAATTTTGTTAGAGTTGGATTGTTTAGTTTCTTGACAAGATATATAAATGATATTCTAGCTTTCAATTGTTCGACTTATAATTAAACTATTTTTTGTGTTTGACCCATTTACATTCATTTATGCCTTCTCATAGGATATATATATACTAATAGAAAAAGATTAATAACAATTTGATCATCCATGTTGATGTTGTGGACACTCATGGTAAAGATAATCTGAAATACTGGAAACAAAACTGATAGAGAGACTGTAATGGACCAATATTGGTTAGATTTTAAATGGACCCAGATCATCAAATATAGGACATAACAAAGTAGATGCTTCTCTTTATGAAAACTTACTGAAAATAGATTTTGTCAGCTATTAAACCCCGTTAAAACATGAACCTATACTTGAAAAAAACAAATCCACATTTGGAAACATATTAAGAAAATTGTTACGGATCTATTTACTCTCTCACATACAAAAACTTATAAAGTTAAAAAACAAAAGAGAGAGAGGTTTCAGTTATGGCGTGGAGGCCGAGTGGACGGCTTCGGATAATCTGCAAATAAGAGTGGCGGCCGATGATGCCGGTTCTTCTTTACGCCCAGCACAAACCGAGAAACTCTAACCGGTTCTTTAGATGTCAAACCGGGGACAACGTTTTGATCCTAAACCATAGGAAAACATAAAAAGAAGCCGTTTAGAGAAGGTGAAAAGACTAATTAGAAGAACTTGAAAGTAAAATACAAAGGGGATGAACTAAAAATGTAAGTCACGAACCTTGTCAAGTGAAAACTGAGAATCTGTGATGTGAAGGTGACGAGAATGAGAAAGTTGCAAGAGCAGAAACAAGAGAAGGACTGAAACAGCATGAACTGAGCTCATTGTGTCACAAAAAGAAAACGGTCATTACTCACAAAGCTTAACGATTATGAAACGTAAAAGGACTCTTAGTAAGTGGTAGTCACTATATAATATGCGAAAATTCACGCATAAAATATTTGAAAACTCCAAACCAAAAAAACATAGAATAAACAAAGTCTTTTTTTATTTTATCAATCCAGATGAATGTGCTGGAAAAGCCAAAGACGAGTCAAAAAGGAGAGAATGAATAAAAACAAAAGGAAAAGGACATTTAAACCTCGGTGAAAAACGAGTGATTCACTATATCTTGTCTCTCCACACGTCTCATTTTTGACCAATCTCCAAAACTTACCGACCACCACGGTTAAGCTAGTTCTTTTTTTTTTTTTTTTTTTTTTAAAGCACTTTTTGAAGGCATTACTTTGATTACCTTAATGGTTTGTCTGCCTCGAGAATGGTTTGAAGGTTGACGATGACTATTGTTTGCCTCTTTAACGGATTTAAGTAATGCCACTTTTTGAGTTTTGACACAATCCACGAGACATCTTGTCTTCAAAAGTCATCTCGAATTGCCCAAATCATGCATGTTTCTAAACAAATAACACATGTTAGTTACAAAGAGCTTCAATAACCAAGAACCCAACATCTGGACCAAGAATGTTCCCTGACAATATATTTCCTCTGCTCCAACAAGCCATGAAACCTGCAAGCTCAAGCTAATGAAACCGGAACAGAGTAGACAGTGAGGACCCATCTTTAAGGAAACAAACAGTTGCGCATTTGGTTACACCACAGAAGATCTATTTGGAACAATGACAAGAAATCATGTAGTAAACTTTATTTTTTATTTATATAAAAAAAAAATACGAGAAAGTGGAGGACGTAGCATCAGTCCAAAAACGCATTCACATTAGACTGGTTACTATCTCCAGAGCACGTCATCAGACTGCAACATGTTATTTAAAAAAAAAAACAAGGCTCTGCAAATATCAGAGATTTATTTATCCCACAAGGATATGTGCTAACATGTAAATAACAAATGCCATTAGGTCCACGCAAATTGAATCCATCGGTTCTTGATGAAAACTTTGCTTCACAGATACATATATGCAAGTGATTTCCCTTCCTTCGATGCAGAAAACTAACCAAATAACCTACCAATTCAACCAGAAATGACGCATTTTCATCAAAGTAAACAGATATACTGACTCCATCGAATTTTTACCTGGAAAATTAGTTCATCAGGTACATGTAGACGGACTTCCCTCGGTGAAGCATTAACCTATAGACCCCCAAATTTTAGAATTTTTTTTTTTGCATTTACAAACTCTCAAATTTGTGAAAAGAAAATTATATAAACCCTTACTAAATTGTCTATAGTCCCAAAATTTCAGAATCGGCCATGCGTCTCGGCCACGGATTATATACTTGCCATATTCTTTGGTGAGAGACAATTCTCAGACTCAGTCTCACCTGTTTCTTTCACCAGCACTAGGATGAACATTTGTAGACGAATATGATGATTGAGAAGGAGGCCAAAAACCCCAAGAAGCATCATCAAGTGCAGACTAAGCATAACCTTCCTCAGCAGATGCAAGATGCCTCATCATCATCTGAATCCACCTCATTCCAACGGATCTGAAGCCTACAAAAGGACACGCAACATCAACACTCTGATAGTGTCAACATATGCGGCCTCATAACATACTAAAACTCATGCTTGGAACATAAAATTACAGAGCTTTCACTAGAAACTATGCGCATGAGTCATGTGTAGACCATTCATAGACTTAGGTTAACATGTTTGGCCTCCTTTGAAATATAATAGTACCTAAAATTCCTTTAAGACAATGTCTGGCTCTAAAGAAAGAAACTAGGAGGAAAACAGTACGTTCTTATTTTCAAATAAACGAGCTGAATAACCACAACTGAACTTTTAACATTATACCACAAAGTTTGAGAAATGCCACAGAACAAACGAACAGAAAGAACTCTTTTTGTGATAATTTTTTTTAAAGACTATTCTAAGGTATTTATCTTCTTAAAATCATCAAATTTATTACTTTAAATATTTTAATAACTTAAATTATAAAATGTATTTTATATCATAAATTTACGTATAATAAAATAACATTTTGGAATTTATGTTTGAATTAGTGTAAATTACTCTAAATCCTAGAAGATTTGTTAAAGTCGTATATCAAATAATTTTTAAATATGCAATTTATACTTTTTGCATTATGAAATTTTGACATTTAATATTTACATCATGTGATATTATGGAAGAAAATACAATGTCCACCATGAATTTATTATTTGAATTCACAGAATAATTAGAATTGTTAATAATCTGATTAAAAGGGTTTATCATCATTCGGACTAAAATATAAATATCTAAATTTTAATTGGACATGTAATGTAAATACAATAATTAAAAATGATTATTTGATTGATGCTTAGGTGGGAGATGATTATATAGTGAATAGAGTCTACGGTAGACGACGCTCGTGGCGAACGAAACCCTAATCATCACTCTTCGTGCACTTTTGTTCCTCTCGAATACGATTCCTCTGGATTCGGTTTGATTCCTCTCGAATTCGATTCCTTAATCCGCCATGGATGCTCAACGAGCTCTGTTGGACGAACTTATGGGCGCAGGTGAGTTGTTTTACGAAGAGCAATCAATCAATCAATCTAGTATAATTTATGTTTGAATCAGCCAATCAAGAAACGAATTTCGCAGCTCGTAATCTGACGGACGAAGAGAGAAGAGGATTCAAGGAGATTAAGTGGGATGATAGAGAGGTCTGTGCATTCTACATGGTTCGATTTTGTCCTCATGACCTCTTCGTCAACACCAAAAGCGATCTTGGTGCGTGCTCGAGAATTCATGATCCCAAGCTTAAAGAGAGGTGAGACTCGCTCGATTCAAATACTCCTCCCCTGTGTTGATCTGTTCGTAATGACTTTTCCCGAATCTGAATCGTTTATTGTTAGATTTGAATCTCCATTGCTGCGTGTGTTCGTCTAATCTCAATGATCTCAATAAGTGTGTTTTTGGCTTTGCTTATTTCAGCTTTGAGAAGTCTCCGAGGCATGATTCCTATGTTCCTAAATTCGAGGCTGAGCTTGTTCAGTTTTGCGAGAAGCTGGTGCGTAATGACTGCCACTCTCTTATTACTTTTTTTTCTCATTAGTATCGGTTTCTTCTATAATCGATTTGGAATTGGTTACGCAGGTGAATGATCTTGATAGGAAGGTAAGGCGTGGACAAGAACGCCTTGCGCAAGAGCTTGAACCTCCTCCTCCACCTTCTCTTTCTGGAGAGAAAGCTGAACAGCTCTCTGTTCTGGAAGAGAAGATTAAGAACCTTCTCGAACAAGTTGAAGCACTTGGTGAAGAAGGCAAAGTTGATGAAGCTGAAGCCCTAATGAGGAAGGTACTATTCTTTGATCCTTGATTTTTTTTTTTTTTGTAAAATTGTGTGATCTGCTTGATTCTGTACTAAATCTTGTGGGTTGAGTGCTTGTCTTTTGGCAATTCTTGTAGGTGGAAGGGCTTAATACTGAGAAAGCAGTGTTGATACAGCGACCAAATGACAAGGTACTAGCGATGGTACAGGAGAAGAAGATGGCACTGTGTGATGTTTGTGGTTCATTCCTTGTCTCTAATGATGCTGTAGAAAGGACTCAGTCTCATGTCACTGGGAAGCAGCATGTTGGCTATGGCATGGTCCGGGATTTTCTTGCTGAACAAAAGGTAAGTAAGTCTCGGAATGAATATTTGAATCTTTTGCTTCATGTAACTTTGCTAATGCTATTTTTTTTTTGTAAAATGCAGGCTGCTAAAGATAAAGGAAGGGAAGAAGAAAGGCTAGTCAGGGGGAAAGAAGCAGATGAGAAGAGGACACCGAGGGACAAGGAAAGTGAGAGTAAGAGGAGTGGTTCTAGTGATAGAGAAAGATACCGTGATCGTGATAGAGACAGAGATGGGGACAGACACAGAGACCGTGGTAGGAATCATAGAAAGCCTTATGACAGGAGATCCAGGAGTGGAAGAGATGGTCGTGACCGAAGCAGGTCACGTTCTCCCCATGGAAGGTCTTCTGGTCACAGAAGGATGTCAAGAAGTCCCATTCGCCAAAACTAGTTTGAGAGAACTTTGCAAACTCACGAGGTAGAACTTGTGACTTCTCCCTAAGTTTCATTGGCATGTGTGTTTTCTTTATTTGGAACTTGTTAAAAAAAATTTTAAGGATGAAAATTGTCTTTCTACCCGTTCAGACAGCTATTGTAAGAGTTTAAGACCTTTACCCACCCTTCATCGGTTATTTGTTAAGCGGTCAAAAGCGGTGAGGTAGGTAAAAACTGTTTTAACTTTTTACATTTTTCATTGTATTTCTCGACACTGGAGATGCTATTAGCTTCCTTTTATTCTGCCTTGTTGATTCTGATTCAAAGACTACAGAATCTAGTGGGCTCGAATGACAGATGCTATATTGAGGTAACAAATTTATACGAAACAGAAGTCATCTTTATTAGAAGTTGGGTTCAGTAATTTTGTTTGTTCTTCGAGTTCTCTGTCTACACTTAGGTGTATACATACGCAGGAGGAACAATAAGCTTTGGCTTTTTGGGGTTATGTATATAACTATTGCATTTCTTGGAGTCTTTGCTTGCAACAACAAAAAAATAGACTGTATTTTACAAAGGAGTCTCTGCAAATCCAGGACACAAGACTGGATGGATCTACGTGATGATTGATTTAAATTTTGGTAAAGTTACACTGAAGTTACGATGGTTAGATCCTCGTTCAGCTACTTGTAAGAGACAGAATGGTTCATTTTGCAATAGCTGCATCTCTTCCACTTTTTAAAATTCGATCTCCTACCTTTCAACCGCACTTGAGCAGTTCTTGTAATCATGTGAAGTTGTAGACTTGCAGATTCTTACACTTTTGGCCACTGGTATTCACTTGGGACCAAGACCTTTTAATGGGTGTTCTTTCCAAACCATGCGCATCTGAGCATTTACCCACTTAAGATACTTAATTGTTATCTTCACTAGTAACAATATTGTTGTAACGACCCTGCTTTTTAATTATTGGTGGACAAAATATTTTTGTTTTAAATTCAGATCCAATCTTTTTTTAAAAAACTTTGTCCTGTATTGGAAGTTTAACGCGAATTGACTTGATCTTTACTACTTCCTCCGTTTCGAAATTTTTTTGTTACAAAATAAGTGTCGTTTTAGGATTTCATTGTATAATTTATTGATTTAATTTTTCAATTTAATTTTTTATTGGTTGAAATATGATTAAGTGTATGGGTAATGATATTTTTGTATAGAAAATATACAAAATTAAATATTTTCTTAATATGTATGGAAAAAACTAAAACGACATTTATTATAAAAGAGAAGAGGAAGTGCTATTCAAAGTGAGTTAAGTCTTGCTGATGGACCATGCATATTTTGTAAAGCAAGTACATAGACCGAATTTATGTGCTAAATCGTACTTTAACAAGACGGTTCTTTCATTTAGAGTGCTCCAATTTCTCCATACATCTTGTAAATTCTATAGCTTTTTTATTTCCCATATTTGAGTAAAAAGTCAAAAATAATCTCTGAAATTTGATAGTATGGACGAGAAGAGTTTTATTATTTATTATACATAACAACAGAACATTGCAACACACAAGAGTTTTGGACATTGCTACATATTTGTTAATAAAGACAAGAGTTTACAACAGAGTAACAATACACCAAGAAGAAGATAACTAAGGAGTTTTGTCTAAATCATCTCTTCTTGAAGAATTTGCCGCCTCTCTTTCCAATTCCAGCACCTTCGAGCTTGGACGAGAGATGAGACCTTGTGTCTGGTCTCCACGTCAGTTCTTTGAGAAGGGAGAACAAAGACGAGAGCGCCGGTGAAATCTCACTGTCTTTTATATTCTTACATGACACTACTCTCATGCTCTCGAGCTCTTCCCAGTGTAAAATGACTGACTCTAAACCGCCTGTTGTTAAGACTGAGCATCCTTCCAATGACACAAACCTCACCCTCCTGCAAAAAAGAAGATGATAAGCTCATCGTTCAGCATTGGTGAAGTAAAACTGAGTCCTATGGTCTTCAAAGTAACCATTTGAACAAACAACAACCCATGAACTCAATAACTGAAAGGGAAATCATATGTAAAATGATACCTGAAAGCTTTAGCCAAGCTGAAAGAATCATCATCCAATCCCCAACAATCCTGAATAAGAACTTTTTTCACACCATCACACACCTTAAACAAGGCTCTCACCCCTTCTTTATCATTCAAACAAGACCTCTCGAGCTCCAAACTCTCCAGAGCCGGACAAGACCTAAGCATCTTCTCCGGCCCAGGACTAGGATCCAGCTTTCCGCAAGACAATACTCTCAGCCTCTTCAAACTCCCGAAATACGAAAGCGCAGCTATCCAACCACCATCATCCATCCTATGATCACATATAGTAAGCTCTTCAAGCACTTCACAACATTGCCCAATGGCTTTAATCCCATCAAAGCTACCTTCGCAACCACTAAGCTCAAGCTTCACTAGTCTCTTACACCCTTGTGCTAATATCGTTAAACCTATATCAGAAACAGACGAAGTATACAACCCTTCAACGGTTCCCACTAGTCTCAAGACTCTTAGACTCTCACCACAAGCAGCGATGCCACGTAGGAGATTGTCATTACACTTACGCAACTCAAGCTCTTGCAGATCAGAGCAGTTCTCAGCTAAACCGAGTAAACCGAACTCAGTAGCGTTGATCACTATAAGTTTGAGTAAATCGCAGCTTCCTCTTCCTAACACCATAAGTCCTCTATCGATTACTTCGCTCGGTAACAGATTCTCTTCCCAATTCGACGAATCCGATGAGACGTGAAACGAAATCGATTTGTGGCAGAGGAGGATACCGGAGTTTCGCGGCGGATTCAAACACGCGTTTGATAGATCGATGCTCGTGAGCTTCGGGAACCTGGAGGTAAGCTTCCCTGACGAGAGAAACTCCCAATCGAGAAGCTTGAGAGTGCGTAGACGGCGTCCCTGGAGATTCAGCCACCGTTTGCAGACGAGAGACACGTCGTTGCTCTGTGAATCGGGAAGCTTCTGGAGGATTCTGAGGAGGAGAGAATCGGGTAAGGAGAGCGTTCGGTCGACCTTGGAGAAATCGAAATCGAAATTGAAATCTGGAGTTTGGGGTTTAGAGATGGATCTCGGTGATTGAGCCTTGATCACGGCGGAGACGACTTCCTTGAACGACGTCGTGGGATGGTTGAGCCATGACCCGGTCCAGCTCGAGCGTCTCCTTCGTAGAGGCGATTTGGGACTCGTCGGGATCTTCTCCCGAAACGACATCGTTTTTCCGAAACTTCAATTCGATTCTATCCTCTTAGTGGCGGCGATTTTTTTTGTTTCTGAGATTACACGGAACTGTTACAACGGATACTTTGAAAGAGATGTTCTGAGAGAGAGAATGAAAGATAAGAGAGAGAGAGGTTTCGAATTTTTATTTTTATTTTTTGGGGGTGAAATGAGAAGAAGCAATTAATGGGTATCACGGTGGGATTAGAGTTGACTGTGAGAGAATAGACAAATATTAAGTCTTGTGCACATCTCCCACAACTAAATGGGTCCACTCCACTTAATTAACTATCCTTAAAACATTTAATTATTCTAATTATCACCATACTGCCAAAAAGTCTAACTCACTAAAATGTAGGATACTCTGAATAAAATCACAAGAATTAAGATATACTCCTTCATTTTAATTTTAAGTATCGTTGTAAACTTTAAAATTTGTTTAGTTACAAAAGTTATTTTATATTTTCTACATATACTTTAAAATTCTAAAAATATTAATTAGGGATAATGTAAAAATTAATATTTTAATATGTATAAAAAACTTTAAAAGATATATAAAATGAAACTGATGAAATATATTTTTTTCTAAGACATCGTAAAATAGAAAACATAAATAAAAATAATTCAACTAATTATTAAAATCTATCAAATATAACTAGTAACACAATTTTAAACAAGATTAAAGTTAAATTAAAAATTTGAAACATCGAAAATTCTTTTAAACAAAATACATTAAAGAGCACACGGTATTAAGCAAAACTTGATAGGCGAACGAACAGACGGTATTAAATTAGTTTAATCCAGTAAGACAGATACATGTTGATGTCGGAAACAGAATACCCTAATTTCAGGTTTCCCACTTGTACACACACACACCCGTAAACAAAGGCAGTTTAGCTGCCTATATATTAATGTGGTTTCCATATTCTACGGTTCACCTCCTAAACAATACATATATCCATATACTTATTCGAATAGAAACACCCACTAAGTTACAAGGTCCTACAACATTTTCCGTTTTTAAGTGTTATATTCGTCGCTTTCCCCATCCTTTTCAGGTGACAACCTACAAGCCTCGACGAGGACTGAGTCGGTGGTGATGGACCTAATTCTATACCCATCATTTTATTGGAATGTCCAGAGTCGCTTGCCCATTTCTAGCCTACCTTTCTCCACCTGTGAGCACTGAGCAGTAAACAAGCAGAGTACTGTGTTAGACATCCTCCACCCGATGTCTACGATCTATATTTAAAATGTATGAGACAAAAAAAAAAAGCTCTTCAATATTTTACATTTTGTATCATAGACAAAAGACATCCACGTTAAATCCACAACAAATTACAGATAACAGCTTCTTGCTTATTGCACATCATCAAAATATGCAACATATAGAGGGTGAGCGTATATAATCATTCTGCACCCAACTTAGTAAAAAGCTTTCTATCAAAGGTTAAAATCCTCCAGAGATGTATCAGGAACAAGAAATCCTACGCAATTGTTTTCAGAACTAGATATGATATGGTAATGTCCACCAGTACAATACCACCAAAAGTTTCGAATCCCAAATTGAAAAGGTACATAAATAAATTATTAGCGGTAATTAACATGAATAAATATCTTATGGGCCTTTTTCTGAAACGCAACAGTATGGACTGAGAGCTTCCAGACTAAATCTCTGCACATTTCACCACATCATAGCAAGGGGTTAAGACATGATCAGTCCCAAAATTTCAACAAGAAAGATGTAGAAAATCAGGGTACCAGAGCTCCAAGTATTTGAGTCTAAAATTTTGATAGAGATAATAGTACTAAAATATAATAGGAATATATACAAATTATATTCTATACAAAAGATTAAATAATAAAGATATAACACTAGTTCACTGTTCACGTTTATCCAAGTATTGAAGATAATAAATTATGATTCATTTTTTGAAGGAATACAAAGTCTATCTAAAACCAGTGATCACCAATTCAAACCAATTGTTTTATGATACTAATCGTACAGTGTTTATTAGTTATCAAATTTTCATTTTTTCATAGTTTCACATTTATAGAATCTGAAATTAATTATAGTACATAGCAAATGTTTAAAGATGATCCAACTCTGATCAAGTTAATAACTATCATCTTTGAATTAAACTAATAAAGTAAATCACGGTATTATATTATTACTACAAAACATAGTGTCATGTATGATGATATTTTCCGAGTTATAACAAAATTATATCATGCTTTGATTTCAATTATAAAAATCATGATCAGTTCTTTCAAAAAAAAAAAAGATCATGATCAGTTGGCATACCTGAATATAGAAGTATAAAAACATCATAAAATCAAACGAACAATCATCTAAACCAATTTAGACCAAACCAAACAATTAAACCAACACATTAGATACATTAAAATATAAAACCAATAACTTATTAGCATATAAGAGCCAACATGGATCTAAAATTCAGTGATAAATTAAACATATAATTTTAGAATTACTAAAGTGATGTTTATAGTTGTTATATTCATGGCATAACATAATGGCAATTTTTTTTTTTATGTGGATTTGTTAACAGAAGACTTTAAAGACGGAAAAACTGGCTAGATTATAAAAACACTGCTATTTTCAGTGTATAATCCGAACTTTGTAAACGTTTTAACTTAATCAATAGTGTCGTTAAAAACAACAAATTGGGCTTATAATGAGCCCAAGTCTGAAACCAGCCCAACATAGCTAAGCCGCCTCTGTAAATTTCCGAGCCTCGTTCTACTTTTGTCGTCTATCTAAATCGCAACTTGACCTTCGTTAACTTAAAACCTACATACATAGCCCTCTTTCATCTCTTTTGCTTTCTCCTACATCTGAAACCCTAGTTCTCGAGCTCGCTATGGATTCCGTCGAATCGAACAATTCGAATCCTTCTTCGCAAACCCTAGATCAACCTCCTCCTCCTTCCTCTGAAACCGTAGCTTCCTCCAAGGGAGATAACTCTGCTTCCCTCGCTCCGGATCAGAATCCCGCTCCCGAAGCTATCAACGGCTCTTCTAACGGCGTTAGCGGCAACGATAAGAATCAATCTGGCGCTGAGGAGGATACCACAACCCGAAGGAAACGTCGGAGCAGGTGGGATCCTCCGCCTTCTGAGACTAGCGCTGAAGGTGGTGGTGATTCCGGTACTGGGACTAGGAAGCGTAAGTCGAGATGGGCGGATGATGAGCCGAAGCCGACGATTCAGCTACCTGATTTCATTAAGGAGATCGCTGGAGGTATCGAGTTTGATCCTGAGATTCAAGTTTTGAATAGTAGGTTGCTTGATATCAGTAGGTTGCTTCAGTCTGGTATGGCTTTGGATGATAGACCTGAAGGGCAGAGGTCGCCTTCGCCAGAGCCTGTGTATGATAACATGGGCATTAGGATTAACACTAGAGAGTACAGAGCAAGGGAGAGGTTGAATAGAGAGAGGCAAGAGATTATATCTCAGATCATCAAAAAGAATCCTGCTTTCAAACCCCCGGCGGATTACAGGCCTCCCAAGCTCCAGAAGAAGCTTTTCATCCCGATGAAGGATTATCCCGGTTATAATTTCATTGGTCTTATTATTGGTCCTAGGGGGAATACTCAGAAGAGAATGGAGAGGGAAACTGGTGCTAAGATTGTGATTAGGGGTAAAGGGTCTATGAAAGAAGGTAGGCTGCAAAAGAAGGATATGAAGTACGACCCTGCTGAAAATGAGGATTTGCATGTTTTAGTCGAGGCTGAGACTCAGGAAGCACTTGAAGCTGCTGCTGGTATGGTTGAGAAGCTTCTGCAGCCTGTTGATGAGGTGCTTAACGAACACAAGAGGCAACAGCTGAGGGAGCTTGCTACCTTGAATGGAACTATAAGGGATGAAGAATTCTGTAGGCTGTGTGGTGAGCCAGGGCATAGACAATTCGCGTGTCCTTCTCGTTTAAATACTTTTAAAAGTGATGTACTTTGCAAGATTTGTGGTGATGGTGGACACCCTACTATTGATTGCCCCGTGAAGGATACCACTGGGAAGAAGATGGATGATGAATATCAGAACTTCTTGGCAGAGTTAGGAGGAACTCTCCCTGAATCTTCTCTCAAACAGAGTACTACTACCTTGGCTCTTGGACCGGGAAGTTCGGGAAGTAATCCTCCATGGGCTAACAGTGGGGCAAGTGCGCATCCTGGCTTAGGGTCAAATCCAGCCAAACCCTCCAAAGAATATGATGAAAAAAATCTGTACATTGGGTTCTTACCTACGATGCTTGAGGACGATGGTTTGATTAATCTTTTTTCACCCTTTGGTGAAATTGTGATGGCAAAGGTAATCAAGGACCATGTTTCTGGTCTGAGCCGAGGTTATGGTTTTGTGAAGTACGCAGATGTCCAGATGGCCAATTCGGCAATACAGGCAATGAATGGTTATCGGCTAGAAGGTAAAACACTTGCTGTCAGGATTGCTGGTAAACCGGCACCACCTCCTGGGCCCCCGCCACCTCAGCCACCTACTCAATCTTATCCTCCTCCACCTTCACAACAATATGGTGGGCAACTGCCAAATCCTTCATATTCACCGGCTCCAGTTCCTTGGGGTCCTCCGGTTCCTTCCTATTCTCCATATGCTCCTCCGCCTCCTCCTGGTTCTTACCATCCTGTCCCTGGTCAACATATATCTCCTTATGGAATGCACTACCCACCACCACCTCCTCCTCCTCATGTGACACAAGCTCCTCCGCCTGGCACTACTGCTAGTGAAAGCCAGCAAAGCTTCCCACCAGGAGTAGTACAAGCAGATAGTGGTACTCCTCCTTCATCTGCGCCACCAAATGTCTATGGTAGTTCGCTTTCAGGTATACCTGGACAGCCTCCATATATGAGTTATCCATCTTATTACACTGCTGTTCCACCTCCACCACCTCCAGTATCGGCCTCGTCCGCTGATCATTCCCAAACCATGGGTAACATGCCATGGGCCAGCAATCCTCCTGTGTCGTCATCTGATCACTCGCAAGGTCTAGGTAATGCACCTTGGGCACCTAATCCTCCTATGCCACCTTCTGTTGGATATTCGCAGAGCATGGGGAACGCACCCTGGGCTCCTAAACCTCCAGTACAGCCACCTGCAGAGAATCCATCTGCTGTTGGAGATTCTGAGTATGAGAAGTTCATGGCTGAGATGAAGTAGCATGTTGTGTTCTAAGGATAAGCTCCTTAGTGGAGAGGTAAGATATCCTCATTTGATATTTTTTGGCATGTCACCCTACATGTTTTAAATTTAGAATTGAAACTGGTCATTTGGCTTTAGCATATGATAAAAGTTTTCATCCTCAAAAGTTTTACGTTTTAGAAATATTTTTTCGGAATTATCATTTTTAGACTTGCAGTTGCAGGATGAACCAAGTCGAGCATGTTGTGTGATATACTCTACATTTTTCGAATTTTTTCTCTTTATATATTCCATTTACGTAATTCTCTGTTTATAGTTTTGTAAGGTGTTAACTAATTGATGTGGCTCATTTAATCTGGTCACTGTTGTGTTTGTGAGCAGTCCCACAGCTAAAGGAGCATCTGTCCTGGTATTCAATTCTAATGCATAGTATTTGGGAGTTGGATGATCTAATATTTATCAATCTAACCCTATGAATTTTTCAATCTGTACTCTTTTTCGTCTTCTTTTGTTGATTCAGTAACTCCTAATGTGTTTTCTGTCCCATATGTGACGCATTTGTTTTCAGTTTTTCCATGTGACAAGATCTAAGGTGCCACTAGCATAGGTTCCAAAAGTTTATCTTTCTTATTCTATACACAGCTTGTTTGACATGAACCTTTGTTTTCTTCTATTGTTTTAACTTTTTTACAGGTGTGATGTTTCTTGGAGCCTCTTGTACCGTGATTTTCTTACATCTTTCTTGTTGGAAGTTTGGGACTCACATCTTAACCCCTTGCTATGCTGTTGTGAAATATGCAGAGATTCAAGCTGGAAGCTCTCAGTTCCATAATGTTGCGTTTCATAAAGACCATAAGATATTTTATTCATGTTTACTGATAATCATTTATTTTCTGTTACCTTTTTCAGTTTGGGATTTGAAACTTTTGGTGGTATTGGTGTCGACGTTGCATATCATATCTAGTTTCCTGATACATCTTTGAATTATTAAAACTTTTTTTGATAGAAAGCTTTGTTTAATAAGTTAGGTACAGACATTGTTTTAACTTTTAAGTGTGTTGCTTACGTTAACAATTTTGGTAAGTGGTGTGATGTGCTGAAACTAGGGATATTGGCAAGGAACATACTCGTATGGAGGAAGTTGCGCATCTGCTTTGTTCGTTTTGTTACCATTGGCAAATCGGAAACCTCTGTCTTGAGCTAACGGCGCTTAAGTGAAGACGTTTTGTCCGAAGAATAAAAATTCATCTCTAGAAAACAAGAACTTTTCCATTATCTAATTATTCTTTTTTTTTTCTTCTTAACATTCCACTTGCTTAGAAGGTAAAAGAAAATTTAGTACTATTATTTTGGTTGATATTTATAAAGTATCGATACTTTTATTAACAAACAGTATATTAATTATAGGTGCAATAAGATGACAAGTGGAAAAAAAGTGAATTTTAAACGTGTAGTATATTACTTATTCGTAAGGTAAATTAACATCAGATACGAGCTTAAAAGAGTAAAGGAAAAAAGTAGAAACTTATATGAAGAGGCCCAACAATGCAATTAGGCCCATAATTGCCTATTGAGATCTAGAAATCCTCTCTGATGCTCCTCTCAATATTCCTTCTTCGTATAACGATGACCGTTGACGTTCTTCGTCGAGAATAAAAGTATTAAAAACGTTTGACGATTTGGGAATAGTCTTGAAAGCGGAAGCAACATCGATTTGATTTAGCTCGACTGCAATGGATGAAGGTGATTCCGGCAGCAATGTGAATCGCGGTTGTGAATTGTCGGTAATGAGCGGGTGTTTTTACTTGGATCATGTCGGGGATGTTTTGCTCACACGTAATCAACATGGCTTGTCTTGGAAATGTTTGGATTCTTCAGATTGTGTAAGATTCTTCATTGATAATAATGGCAATTTTCTGCTCTTGTCCAAATTCAATAAATAGGTGTTGTTTCTCGAGCTTTGATATTAAAATTATAAATGGCAATTTTCGTTCTTAAATTTTTAGCTATTTTACGTTGTCAGGAGGGAACGACTTGTTTGGGAATTGGGAGTTGGGAGAATATTGAAACTGAGATCAAATTCTCTGATATTTATGCTGTCGAGTTTGATAGCTATGGCTTGGTGCATAGTCCCAAGTTAGGCCTTGGACACGCCAAAGAATGTTTCCGGAAACGCTTGTTAACTACTCAACAGGTTTTCTTTCTTACCTTTTTTTTTTGTTTTCTCTTCTTCTGGAGACTACTACAATGTAATATGAGCTTTTGTTTTGATGTAGATGTATCGGTTCACTGTCCACGGATTTCAAACTTCACCTAAGGAGCCTTGTCTTTGGAAACTTGCTGCATTCACTTTTGGGCATATGGATTTGCAGACCTGCCAAAGCTGGATGGATCAGTTGAATTACACTTTGATCAAGGAAGTTGAAAGACCAAGAAATCTTTTGGTAATTCTTGTTGTGTCAGATTCTTACAGTTTGTTGCTCCTATTCTTATGAATGATTGCTTCCCAACCTCTTTAGGTATTCGTCCATCCAAAAAGTGGCAAAGCAAGTGGCCTTAAGATATGGGAAACGGTTTCCAAGATTTTCTTGCGCGCTAAAGTTAATACTAAGGTCTGTTTTTTCTTTTAAATCACATTACTAGCAGAATGATCATCTTTGTGAGAGTTGTTATATGTTAATCTTTGATGGAGAGAGGCATAGGGATATTATTACTTCTTGCGGTATTGATTGTGTGCTATGGTAGAGCATTTAGGGAAAATGTGATTTATCTTTGAATGTATTTGCTTCGTTGTGGTTTGTCAAGATCAATAGTTATTTGTTATTTCTTCTTTAGTCATATTTTACATTTGAAGCAAAGTTATTGTTTTAGTAGACATTGGAGCATGACTTCCACATTTTTTTCTTTCTATTTGAGATGTTGTGTTGGCCGAATGAGACTCTCTTTGTCTCTGCAACTTTTGCGTATTTTCTTGTGATAACATAACTCTCATACAGAAAGACATACGTGTTTTTCTCAGTGTGCATACTATAACTCTCCTTAGTTTGATATTCTTGATTTACCATTGAAATCAGGTGATTGTAACAGAACGAGCAGGACATGCATTTGATGTTATGGCATCCATCCAAAATAAAGAGCTCTATTCATATGATGGCATCATAGCTGTTGTAAGTTGTAAATCTTTCAACATTAGTTTTAGTGATTGATTCGTTAAGTGTATCTGTGAAATATTTGTAAAATACTTTAGTGATGTGACATAACACAACCTTCAATTTAATACATTTCTGAGTCAAGTTATGGTTTAGTGAAAGTTGATGAAGCTTCTCCACTCCTGTTGTCACATTTTCTTACTCATGAGGCTTACTTGTGGATCATATTTTGTTTCTCGTTAAACGATTGTTACTATTTTGATATCTTGGAAAATTCGACCCCTATGTACAGGGTGGAGACGGTTTCTTCAACGAGGTCCTTAATGGATATCTTTTGTCAAGGCTCAAAGTCCCTCTTCCACCAAGTCCTTCAGATTCCTTTAGTACTGTTCAAAGTAGAGGTAGCTCCTCGGTTCCAGAATCAGGAGATGCACTTCATGAGAGTGACCAAAAGGAACACTTCCCTCTTCTTCATGATTCAGTTCAAGAGGTCATGAATTTCAGTATGTATTTGAATCAACTTTATCTCATCTTTGTTCAAATTAGTGTATGACTCCTAACTAGTTGTAATCTTTGGGTGTTATTACTGTTTTCCTACAGGGACAGTCAATGGCTCATGTCAAGGTGAGTGAGTTTTGTTCCGTACAAGACATTCAGTTAGTCAAGTATCTCCCCCGTTTCTTATTTTCCATCTGTCTTGTTCCTTTTCTTAACAATTTGCAGGAACTGAAGATTCTGATCATCCCTTCAGTGGTGAAAGGCCTAGATTTGGCCTCATCCCGGCAGGTTCAACTGATGCCATAGTTATATGGTACGTTTACTTACTATCATGTATTAATTATAATCCTTCTACAAGCAAAGTTGATTTTGTGCCATATATAAGAAGATGCATCAATTGTGTTAGCTTTTAAGTTTTAAACTACTGTTTATGCTGTCGTTGTTACAGCACCACAGGAGCTCGTGATCCTGTAACATCTGCGCTGCATATCATTCTAGGTAGAAAGCTCTTCCTTGATGCAATGCAGGTTGTGCGGTGGAAAACAACACCAACATCAGCGATTGAACCTTTTATTCGTTATGCAGCCTCATTTGCTGGGTAATGACTAAATCCTTTTATGTCATGAAGCTCTAACTTTCATCATTCACTTACAATCCCGAATCCTTAGCTTCTTATTGTTAGTGGCATTCTGATTTGTCTAAGAAATAGCCTCAACTATCTTTAACCATTTAGTGCCTGTGATAAGAAAGTCGATTGTTTTGATCTCTAACAGAGTTTCTGCGCAATTGATTAGTTCAGATACGGGTTTTACGGTGATGTCATTTCAGAAAGTGAAAAGTATCGGTGGATGGGTCCTAAACGCTATGATTATGTTGGAACTAAAATATTCTTGAAGCACAGGTATTTGCCTTAACATATTTACCAATTTACACTGCCAATATGTGCTGAACAATGTTGGGAACTATGTTAATGCAAGATCATATGAGGCAGAGGTGATGTTTGAAGAAGCAGAGAACGCTAAAGCTTTACCACACACGCGGAGTAAGACATGGCCATTTCGAAGTACAACAAGAACAGAGAAGATACCATGTCGTGCAAAATGCAGCATTTGTAACAGTAAAGCAGAGGATGGGAATAGTATACGCGCAGCACCCAACTCGTGTCAAGAAAAAACCAGATGGTGTAGAACGAAAGGGCGGTTTCTGAGTATAGGTGCGGCAGTGATGTCAAACCGAAATGAAAGGGCGCCTGATGGTCTTGTCGTGGATGCACACCTCTCAGACGGTTTCCTTCATCTCATACTCATCAAAGATTGTTCACGTCCAAAGTACTTATGGTAATACCTATTACTCTTCTTTGCTTCTTCCAATACATAAGTCTAGTACACCTTTGACCATGTTCGTAATACTTTTTGATGCAAGAATTAGATGGCAACTACTTGGTGTATGACAATAGTTCTTTTCCTTTTGGATTTCTTAATGGTTGCAGGCACCTCACTGAGCTTGCGAAGAAAGGCGGGGAACCTTTAAACTTTGAGTTTGTGGAATATCACAAGGTTTGTTGGATTTGAAGACATTTCTTTTTCAGATCCCCATGTCTTTGGGCTCATGTCTGTTTCTGATCATCTCTACTGAAATGTATTGGTGGGTATGTATGCAGACACGAGCATTCACGTTTACTTCGATTGGGGAAGCTGAGAGTGTGTGGAACTTGGATGGAGAGATCTTTGAGGCTCACCATTTATCAGCTCAAGTCTTGCGTGGTCTTATACCTCTGTTTGCCTCTGGTCCTGAGGTATAACAACATGCATTGTGAATATGGTCGGATCTAAGTGAAACCTATATGAGATTGAAACTAGATAAAGCATGATAATGGACATGGCAATAATATCATTATATATAAATCCCAAGGAATTCAATGTATGTAAACGTTGCCAATTCAATATATGAACTCAGGGCTGACTTGTCTCTGTGTGCAACATTTTGTGTTCTGGAGAGATTGCAATGTTCATCTTCTTGAAAAATAAAATATGATGTGATATTTGGGTAAATATATATTAAAAAAACAGGGTTTCTAGAGAGAGTTGATCACTTATCATACAATCCTTCTTCCTTTTTCTTGTAAACTTGCGCATATATGCCTCCTTTGTTACTTTCAGTTCCAAGATTATTCGTTGCTTATCATCATCAATTGCAAACATTGTTCATAGTTTCCAATCATCCACCAGAGGATCTAGCTAGGTGTCTCAGGATCTTTGTTATTTCTTCAAGTGTTTTCATGTTGTATATGTCGACAAGTCAAATAAACTCCTTTGGGGTATTGCATTGACGGAGACCCTTTTTGAAAACGAATCGGTAGCAATGGTTTAATGAGAACTGACAACGTACGATAATTTTGCTGGCAACTCTCGGTTGTTGCTATATATTATGAACAAAAGAAGGTACGTGTTAAACCAATGTTTTCATTAATTAGTTGATCTCGATCATACTTTATTAAAGGGGCTGATGATCAGGAAAGTCTCGGAGGTCTTACTAATAAATAACACAGAGAATGGTATGATAGTCATAGCGGGGAAGAAGATTATGAGTATTCTGGAACAATATGATGATACCTTTATACAAGGCATTAAACCTACAACTACAAGGTTTATACCCTTTTTTTTTTCTTTGTGCACACAAGGTTTATACCTTTATGTTTATTTTTAGTAAGATGAGTTGGTTGTGGTGAATCTTCTTGATTCAGTTTCGGGTGGAATTAGATTCATGTAATTAAGTGTTATGGTCAGTTTTACTACTACCCTATTCATCATCTTATAACGATAAAAAATATTGAATGAGTGACGAATATATTTGGTCTTGTCAGAGAAGTAAACATATCCAAAGAACATAAGTTAAACTGATCATTAAAATATGTAAAAATTCTATTTAAACTGATTGAAGTGACACGGACGCTTGTTAAGTTAATGTCAGATCTGCAACATGGCTGCCTTAACACATTAACTTACTATATGGAAACTAAATGAGAGAATGGATTAAAAAATGAATGTAATTAACATGTTGACTAAACCTAAAATGTTGAATGCAAAGTATTGTTAGGTTGGACATAGTGGAGATAAATATTGTATGATATCATTTATTTATTTTTTGTAACAAAAAATACTATTGCAAATTAAAATTAAACAGAAGGGCTTGCTTTGAGAAAACATCGGCCTTGTTGTTCCCCTAGTACCTGGAATCCAAATAAAAGAAAAGACCTCAAACAAAGAGAAGATATGATAGAGATGATATCTGCAATAATACCATATAATTCAACTAAAGCTTGCCTGCTTGATAGGCTGAATAAGTTGCAATGAATCAGACTGAAACTGCACTCGATGGAATCCCAGCTCTCTTCCTTATACGAGACTGCGTCTCCAATACCTACAATATGGCGAGAGAGAAATGGTAGGAAGCATGGTGAGGCATCTCAAGATCTCTCTCTCATGATACTCTACATAGACAAGCAAATACGGAACCGTATTGATTCATACAGAGGAAGGATTTGGAAAAGATACAAAAATGCCATGAAAGTTTGGTTTGCATCAAGACTTGAACATGAAGGCTGAAAACAGTTAGTTTTTTCTTTCAAATGTAAAAACAACAATCATAGGTTGCTAAAAAACAACACAATCATTCACAAAAAAAGTTTTTTTTTGGGTTTAATAAATTTGACAATCATTCACAAAAAAAAAAAAAATCCTACAATAAATACAAGCATGAACCCTAGAAAGAATTCTCCAGTGCTGATGGACAATTCTTTAGTCCCATTTCATTAATAACCTATCATTTATCGGGCTAAATATATTCCAGACAAATGTAATATACCAACTTTGTTGGTCAACAACTACAACATACTCCCTCCGTTCCACTAAGATAGAAGTTTTAGACATTTCACACAGTTTAAGGTGATGATTGTTTTACTAGTTTTTAGTTTTAGTTTTTAGTTTTAGTTTTTGAATTTTAGATTTTGGCTTCTAGATTTTAGCTTTTGGTTTTTTGATTTCAGTTTTTAGTTTTTGGATTTTGATTTTGGTTTTTGGTTTTGCTGTATTTTTTATGTTTTCAAAAACTAACTAATATATTACTTTAAGATAATATAACAAAATAGCAATAAAATATTTAAAAGTTACTATTAAAATTGATCAAAATATTTTTATTATTATTTAAAACATAAATAAATTAATATGTTTTTAATTATCATATTCTTAAAAATTATATTATACTAAAATATAAATCTTAAAAAATTATATTTTGTAAATAATTTTAAAATTTGAATGGCAATATTTCACATTATCTTTTAAAGGGAAAATAGTATAATAGATCATATTGAAAATAAATTTATCCATGTATATCTTTCCAGTAAAATATATTAAAGCATTTAAGAAGTTATTTTTAAATATATATATATATATATATATATATATATATATATATATATATTAACTTGTTATTTGAGTTGATTATATTTTTGACAAATATATATTTGACCAAAAACAAAAACAGAAATCACAATATAAATAAAATAAAAAACACTTAAGTAAAAAGTTAAAAAGCATACATATATAATATTCATGCATATCATATCATATATATATATATATATATGAAAAGAGACGTAAACTTCTTAAAAACCACCAAAACATGGATTTTGGTTTTTCTTTGAAATTGTACCAATACATCTAAAAACTAGTTTCCCTATTTTATAGGGAATCTCTTTTGGTAAAATCTTGATTGGTTATAAAACATTTTTTGGAAAATCTAGTTTTCCTAATTTATAGGGAATCAAAACTTGATTGGCTAGAAAATGGTTTTTGAAAAAACAAAAGCCAAAAACTATTCCAAAAACTGAAAACAATCAACCTCTAAGAATACTTTTACAATACCAAAATAACCTTTGTCTCTTTTTATAATTACAAAACAAATAATATTATTTAATTGTTTCTTTTAATAGTTAATAAGGACAATATAGGTAAACAAGTAAAAAAGTTGTATTGGAAACTACAAACTTCTATCTTCATGAAACAAAAAAAAATTTCAAAACTTCTATCTTAGTAGAACGGAGGGAGTATTTATCAGTGTGGTTTGAGCAGGTCCAAGGTTGATTACAACATCGGGACAAGTGTTCTGCCATTTGAGCTCCAAGTTCTTGTTTCACAGTTAAGTTTCAATTGTTTCATAGAAAACTTTAACTTCTTCCACCATCTTCATGTCGCTATAAATGTATTAAAAGACTGTAAAACTCTTTTAAATTAATTCAGAAACGGTATCTTAAAAAAAATAAAAAAATATACCAACTTTCTTAAAGCAAATTAATAACTCCAAAATAAAAAAGATTTAAAATAACACTCAAACGGGAAAGGAATAATGTAAAATAATAACATCCAAAACGAAAAAGAATAAAAGGGGTCCAAAAGTAGTTAAAACCTACTCTCATTTCCTTTTTCTATTGTTTAGAGTTTTTTTTTTATTTTTAAACTTAAATGAAGGCTTCTGGGTCTTCAATTTCCAAGCTGTTCGAAAAACAGCATACATTTTTCCAAGGTTGGGGCGTCAATGTGACCATGAAGCATCAGTGTCCAGACATACTTTTTCCAGCACCTACACAAGTACTCACATTTATCAATAAAACCACTTTCTTCTCTGAGACACTTGTCAAAATAAAAGGAAAAATGAGAGTTAAATTACCAGAGCAAGTGGGGATTTTGGACCATGAGGAGTCCGTGTAGTTTTGAGAACGCCTCACATCCCCATGCGATGCGACCATCTGCGAAGACTCTGCATGCAAATGCTTATCTTATCATTATCTTTTCAATGTAACAAGTTGTGCAGAGGAATATCCACAAACTATTATAAATACATATATATATACCGGTGTTTCCTAGCAAAAGACTTCCACATCTGCATCATTTGCAAGTCTTCAGGACTCATTCTAGGAGAAACTTTTTGACTAGATGACTCAGCACCCCCATGTGGTATTTGGCTCTTCTCAATTTTAATAGAGTAAGCATCTGAAAAATTAAGAAAAAAATTCAAATGATCCAATGTTGTCTAATGCACAAAGAAATTAAATTAGTCATAAATATAAAACTAAACAGGTTCCTAGAAAACTAAAAAACCGAATAAGATTCATTACAAATCAAACACATACCGTGAAGAGGCCCCGGCGTTGGGTTCCTTAGCGTAATCTTCTGCTTCCTTCCGGGTTTCCTTGAACTGTTATTGTATATATTTTTTTTCATGGTTAAAAGTAAAGATTGACACGTAAAATGCGAGTAAGATTAAGTAAAGTCAACATAATAGGCAAGACAACTTACACGAAATGGTATGGGTCCAGCCTTGCGTTAGGGTCGCCCTCATTAATTTGAATTTGTCTTTTATGAAAATCTATATAGAAAAACTACAGAAGACATAGAATATATTATAGCACTATTTCTACTACTAGAAGGTTTGACACTAATGTGATTTTAATTTTCTGTATGCCATCGAAGACAATAGCAGATATGATCATAGTGTTGCAAATAACAAGGAAATATTCCAGTTCTCCTATTTAAACACTCAAAAGTCAACAGCTCATTGAGGATATAGTATTTTGGAAATAAGATGTACGTACTAACCTGGTCGATCTTTTCCTCACACTTGATAGACACATCTACAGCCGGATAGTTTTTTTCTACCTAAAACACAAGTGGAGCAGATTAGTGGGAACCATAAAGAATACTGAGCAATAGCTAAATGAGTTTTGAAGTTACAAACCCAAAATTCGAAATTGTAGAAATCATGGGTTGCTGGCAAGTGACATTCCAGGCCCTAAAACATGTTTGGGAACAAAAAAGAAAGAAAGATTGCATCACTACATAGAATATAGTTCACTAGTTTATTTGACTAAGAGGTATGAGTGAGAGTAGAAATGAAAGTCCACCTTAAAACTGCCACATTTTACTAAGCAAAATGAACAAGTAAAGTCTTCAGTTACTGGAAGAAAATAAAATCCAAAATGTAATTTATGATACACACACACACATATATATATATTACACATATGGGTATGAAACAGGTTAATGATTACACAAATATACCTTCAGTGTGCTCTAATCTGTTGTTATAGTATTTCCAATTGAAAGCTACTTGTCCTTTTCTCAACCTATGCAATGGATGTAGAAGAGTGATTTAGAGTCTGACATGAAGAGGTGGACATTATAACTCATCAAGTTGTAGGTAACACTTGCCATTAATAGTGAGGGGAAGCCAAAATTCAAGAAAAAAATTGATAACTATAAAATTAAGGGAAAGGAATTGTAGATTAAACTGAAGTTACCTTCTAACTGGAAACACTACTGGAGAGGCAGGGGTGTCATCAGGGATGTAATTAAATGAAAATGAAGAACCATAAGGAGGATTTTCCGTTGCTCCAACCTCTTGTGCAGATATGGTGATTTGGACTTGCTGCGGTGAGCTCTTCAAACAAAAAGAGTACAAGAATTATAAGATACTTTTAACACAATTAATATTAGAGTAAATGATGGAAGTGTTCCAAAGTGTGAAAAGTTACCGAGGTGAGGGGATTGCTGGGAACCTGAATCATGACACACTTCTCAGTCATAGACATTGGCTGCAGAAATACACAAGTCATACCAGTAATGTTTCCATAAATAAATGGTGAGTATAGTAAAATTAACAAAATTCACATTAGCAAGTGTTTCCTATTTTTACATGAAAGAAGTTAAATCCAGAGAGTCTGCATTCCATTATAGGGAACAAAGAATTATATGAAAATGGAAACAGTAAAACCTAAGTTAATTTTAAGAAAACGATTAAGGACCTGTAAAAAGCAAGGCTGCATTTCAACAAGAGAGACTGAAGTTGCTTTCTCTCTCAAGTTTGGATATTTTTGCCACGAAGAATAGAGAGACTCCACGTCTATTTTGCTCCATAGGCATTGTCCTCCTGCCAGAACAAAGTAAATAGAACCTCTCATAATGATTGATCTATACAAGAAAGAGACATATTTAAAAAAAAAAAACACTTATAACTGGAATTACCTGAATGAATTTTGCCTGAATCAATGCTAAATTGAGAGTTATGCGCACCAGCTAACAAGAAATAAAATAATTCAATCAGTTTATCTTGAAATACGGTGGTACATATATATACATAAAATCAGTACACAACAATCACTCTTACTCACCAAAGCTGATAAATAAGATAGCAAGTGATTCTGCCTTCAAAGCGAGTCTGCCCATATCAGGGAGAAGAAAGTTGGCTTCTCCATCATCATCAACCCCAGTTATGCTGCATGCTCGACTGAACTTATATACAGCAGAATCCTATAATTTTGAGAGTTAAAAGAAGAAAAATGTTAGGCGATGAAATGACAAATGACATTTTTAGGGGTAAAGATCAATCCAATTATATATGTCTGAGGAGGTTGACACGCCTACCTCTGCAGTAGGCTTATTAGAAGAAACGAGTCTTGCCAGCATAATAACAAGAGGAAACAGTTTTTGAGTTTCTTCTACACGAGCACCATCTTTACTGCCCGGAAGGGACAAAGTCATTTGTATTCTGCATGCACATCAGTAAAATATTGATTACTATTCACCAGGGGGTAAATAAGTCTTTGAAACTTCTTCCTAAGAGAATCTCCAACCCCACTGCAAAATTAATTGCAAAATGCAGTCATGAACAAACAAAAAAAGCATTACTCCATATTTGGAGTAATGTTTTTATTTGTTTGTTCATGACTGCATTTTCCACTCCATTTTACAGTTAATTTTGCAGTGAGATTGAAGATGCTCTAAGCAAACACTAAGCATTAAGGTTCCCAATTAATGGTTGAGTTATATATTCTAATTATAATGTACACAAAACTAATGGAAATATATATATATATATATATATATATATATATATATATATATATATATATATATATATATTCTGAACAAAGAAAAATAAACTCTTTACCTCCTTTGATGTTTGGTTTCAATCTTATAATTCAAACTTCGCTGAAGAAACAAAGGCTACACACGGTAAAGATTAGAGAAAACATGAGTTAGACTCAACTGCAAAACATGCAAGATCACATGCACACGTACGGTTGCTTATTACAAAATAAAGTAAACTCAAACTACACAGCCATGGGAATTTTCTATCTATGTCAAAGGCAAAGCCAATATTTGTTTGTCGTCACTCATTATTACACACATTCCTCTCTATGGAAAGGTAACAGGTAAAGAACACACATACATTCTTTTTAGCACGATCCTCAATTTTCACGTAGAGTCCTATAGTATTTAAATACGCTTTGAAGCTCTCTCTACCAGCAATCTTCTCTTCTTCCGACATATGCGCACGGAAGTATTCATTCTGCATCTGATCTACCATTCTGGAAACACTGCAGTTCATACGCCACCAAAAATGTAAAAAATACACAAAAAAAAAAAATACAAAAAAGAATTTCAATAAAAGTTCTTCAACTATTACACCTACGATCGAATCCATAAGCATACTCATGTACTTAAAAAGTTGTCTAAAAATTTCACTTAAAAGATGTAAAGCCTTATTAAGCTTTTAATCAAGTGGAGGTGAAATGAATAATAAGTGGAAGAGAACATACGAAGATTTACGGGTGATGCGAGGAATGTTTGGCATTCTTGCTATAAGATCAATATCACAGTTAACCCACAAAAACCGAAGAGCGAAAGGACACAATAACACAAACTTGAGAACACTGTATTTGTAGCAATAGAGAGAAATGTGTTAATAAATTCAAAGTATCTTTTTCTTTATAGAAAGTATCTTTTTTTCTTTTGGTCAAATATCATATATAATCTAAAAATGCTAAGAATATCTTGAAAGCAACTTTTTGTTATTTTACTATTTAAATAATATATTTTACTTAGTTTGTTTTATAATATACAAAATGCATTTTTGTAATTGATTTTTATTTATTTATCAACCAAATAATATTTATTAAAAATTGATATATATTTTTAACAATCATATACTTTAGAATAATTTTATTTTGTTAAATAAAAAATATAGAAAATCCTTACAAATATTTATTGGTACGTAAATGTATTATAAATTCAAAAGCCAATATAATAAGTTATTGTATCAAATAGATATATTTTGTTGTCTAAAAGCCAAAAATATGCACATAGTGTAAATATTCTGGAAACTCTCTTTATACAATATGTTCAATGTGCTTTTTGGCTTCTATTTTTCATTAGTTATTAGAATCTTTAATTTTGTTCTTGTTTTGGCAAAAATGATACAATCTTTGTAATGTCGGACTTTAATTTTTATTAATAGTCATTGCGAAAGCAAAGGCAAACATGAATTATCTACATCTCATTTTAATAGAAATCATCTTTTGGTGGTGAAATGAAAGTTTTCAAAAGCAAATATTTTTTAGCAACATTTTCGTAAGCAACATAGTAAGATCACTGATTCTATATATCTAAAGTAACTTTGTACCGTTGCATAATCCATCTTTAGAGTCTATATTTCTGAGCAACATAATAAGATCATTGGTCCTCAACTATAAATGTGGTTTGAGTTTAGAAAATTCTTTAGACTTTGGTTTTAAATTCTGATTCACAGCAACACAACTCATTACATAAAGAAGTCTTTTGGTTTTTGAATAATCTTAATATTCACTAAAAGTCATGGTTTGTAATCCACAGACGCAGCTTGGGACAAGGAACTTGGCAGGTTTAGATTGGAACTTCACAGGGGAATCGATCCCCAGACCAATCGAAGGATCCTTCACACAAGAGAACATAATAAGTTCTCTAATAAGTTATTGTTCATAAAATAGATATTCCTTCCGTTTCTTAAAGAAGTATGTTTTGGTGTTTTCACACATATTAAAAAACACATTAATCATACATCGTTTTTTAAAATTATTAAATTCTAATGCATTTTAACCAATACTTTTTCAATAAATTCAATTAATTTTATTGAAATTTACAATTTTTGTATAAAAATATAAAAAATACATCTTTATGATACAATTTATTTTTCTAAAACATCCATCTTAATAAAATGTAGAGAGTATATTTTATTGTCTAAAAACGGAATGTACGCACTTGGTGTAAATACTTTGGAGACTCTCTTTATACAATATGGTCAATTTGCTTTTGGCTTCTATTTTTCATAAGCTATCAAAATCTTTTAATGTGTCCTTGTTTTGGCAAAATAATACAACTTTTATAATGTTTGACCTTAATTTTTATTAATAGCCATTGCGAAAACAAATGCAAACATGAAATTATTTACGTCTCATTTTAATGGAAATCCTTTTTTGGTGGTGAAATTTTCAAAAGGAATTTTTTTTACTAACATTTTCCTAAGCAACATAATAAGATCACTGATTCTATATTTAGAGTGAACTTTTTTTTTGCCAAATATTTAGAGTAACCTTGTATTCTTGCACAATCCATCTTTAGAGTCTATATTCCTAAGCAACATAATAAGATCATTGATCCTCAACTATAAATCATGGTTTGTAATCCACAGATCGTAGACCATACCATCTATTTTCTTGTATAAGATGTATCAATACTATCTGAATTAAGATATGAACGTTTGTCACCTTATCAAATATTAAAAGAAAACAAAAATGAATGAACAAAAATCATAAAAAATAAGAAAAAGGTGAAATTAAACCTTAAACTAAGAAATTACCTGCTGTTTGGGATAACATATATTATTCATTTATCAAATCAATATCTTGATTATGCAGACTTAATACAGCATTTTCTTGAAAGAATATGAAATTACACAATTTTGCATGAAAATGTCCATACACATTTAACCATTTCTTTCAACTATAAAAAAGAAACAAACTCAATATATATAAATTAGATAAATATAATTTGGATATTATTAGCTCACATTTATTTATATTAAATTTGAATCATAAATAATACAATCCAGAGAATTATTTAACGGGCATGATCTATTTTTCCTGCCAGATCTACACCAAAAACTCTCGATAACTTTAATCTCATGTAGTTATTAGAAAAGAGTTTCTTGTCATCGAAAACTTGTAAAAATTAACAATCATGTTGACATGTACATTTATGTCTAGGAGGTTCACCAGGGATAGGGTGATTAGAGCAGTGACAACGTATTCCTTTATTTATTGAAAAACCATTTTTTCTATATTTGAATATGCATGTATTGCTTCCAATAAATCCGCATGTTCCAGGAAACATTCTTTCGGTTTCGCATAATTTTCTCGGCTTTGACTTTGGGTTTCGCTTGGCTTCCACCTCTACTGCATTATATCAACCTCAAAAGATTATTAAATTGTTGAATTGTTTAGATCATCAATGGATAAATTAAAAAAAAAACACCTTGAACATTATTTAGAATGAGAAATGTGAGAACACAAGAAAACATAAACATAACATTATATTTCATGGCAGAAAATGATGAACAATTCTTAAAAAAATGTTTGTCTTACACTCCCATGAAAACAATATCCAACAATTCAGAATAAATACACTCGATATAGGATAAAAATAGATATTAAGATCAATTCAGAAAAGTATAAATAAAAGTAATGGTGGAGGTAAAAAAAAGAGTCAACAAAATAGATGGAATTCATCTTTTCCTTTTCCAAAAGTAATTTTTAATTATTTATTTTTTACTAAGTTTGATATTTAAATGTATTAAATAAAATTATCAATTGAAGTATGACAAAAAGGGTCAAATTCAATAAAATATGTCATTGAAAATAAATCTATTTAACCAAACTGATAACCATTTATAAAAGAGGTAACCTCATATTTATTCTTATACATTGGTTTCAAATTTATTCAAAAAAAATCAAGACAATGATTTGCTATCTTCGATTGCCACTTTTAACATTATCATTAAATAATGTATTACTAGAGATTGATCCGCACGTTCATGCGGTGTTAATTTTTTTATATAAATTAATAATTTGTTTTTCATATTTAGTGGTATATACTATATATGGTCATTATATAATTAATTATATAAGTATCTGAAAATTTTAGGTTACTATACATCAGAATTGAACCCATATCAAATCGAGTAATATGATTATTGTTGGTTATTTGGTTATATTTAAGTTATTTTTTATTTGAATTCAAAATACTCAAACTGAATCAGTTAATATGACTATTTTTGATACAAATATCTGAAGTTCTTTCACATACATTATTTTGGATATTTTTAGGTTTCTTTACATCAAAACCAAATCCATTTGGATTTGGGATGACCTGACTTGAAACTCACATGAAAATTTATAAAACCTGAATGAAGCCTAATTTCAAAATCTAAAAAAACGATACTCAAAAGAAATAACCCGTAGCTGAATATGTACCAGAATGTCTATACCTAACTGATTATGTACACAAATGGAGTAATTTCATCCAAATATGTCAAATTATTATGGTTAATATGTAAAATAAATGATGTCGAAATTATAGTAAAGATAATTAATGAAATACTTAAAAATGAAAAAAATGTAAGAATATAATAAAACAATTGGAAATAGGTGATTTGTGTTTTATACTTCTGAAATAGAAAAGATAATAAATGAAGTGTTTAGAATTAATTAAAATTAGAAAAAAAATCTGTAAGAAATCATTTAAAAACAGCCAAGTATTGTTTTGGACTTCGGTTTTTATAGAATTGATCCTCGAACATATTTGACACAAGGTCAAAAGATAGTATTAGTTACAATCGATGTCTTATAATTTCTCCATGGTGTTAGCTTGGGAAAACGCTGAATCACCAAAGCTTAGAACTCACATGTAACACTCGTTTCCTTTTCTCTTGAGAACGACGTATTACATATCCAAAAATACTGAATTAAACCAAATTATTTAATTCAAATAAAATATAAAAATATTTAATAAAATAAATCTGGAAGAAATACAGTTTTAAATTGAATTATAAAAATATGTTAAATAAATCGAATGAAAACCAAAATAAAACTCAATGATTCCAAAACACCAAACCGTTCAAATATGGGAAGAAAGAGGGGTGAGTAACAGGGGAGTCACTCAGTAAGGTATGGGATACTAAACCGCAAATCACTAGTACATAGCACTACAATTATGTAAACCTAGCTCTAGCATGAGACAAACACAATGTCTAATACACCACATAAAACATCCAATACGCTGATAGTATATAGATATTTTCTACACCCCGCACTCTCCTCATAAGGATATAAATATATAACTTTATGGACCGCTAGTACAAGAATCCATCCTTGTATCCCACAATCACTCATGTGATGCTAGTACAAACGTCGTTACATTCCGCAATCCTCACATAATGTGCCGCTAGCATAGACGTCTATATGATCCATAATCTCTACATAATACACCGCTAACACAAACGTCTCTGTGTCCCGTTAACATAAACATCTTTGTGTCCCACAGTCTGATAACAGACTTATGTATATATAAGTACAAAACTTTTTAAGTAATGTTTTATAATTTCTATTTCATAATGAATACATGATACAATTGAAACAGACGCAGTTCTTCCTACAGTGAAGAAAGAGTGTCAGGTTAAATTTCATAACCTGAAGTGTGTTCTCTGTTTTTTTTTGTCTAAGACATGAACAGAAATTTGAATTCCAATTTTATCAAAAACTTAAGCTTGTTTTTTCTAAGATAGGAACATAAATTTGAATTCTAATTATGTCAAAAAAGCTTGTACTCAATCTGGTACTAACCAGTATATGAATCTTCTGCCTCCTATCTTTGATAGTTGATAAACTATTTCTCAGTGTTGTCCATAATTTTGCATAGCCTGTCCTGAGTTGAATCCTTCTCACCATGCAAAGCTGTTGACATCTTATCCTGTGAAGTAAGCTATTCTGGGCGACTAGAATTCTTCAAAGCGAAGTTGTTAGAACTATGACTACGTACAACTGTTTTGTTACATGCATTGTTCAAATATTCGATTTTCTCAGTTTTTTTTTTTTACAACATACTGGAAACACTTAGAGATAAGACGAAATTTTAACGGACAAAAATCTGATCTGACTATGAAAAAAAAAACACAACAAGTGTTAGCATACTAATATTTTAGTGTTGTGACCATCATAACCATCGTATGACCAAGTGATGGATTAGATTTAATTGCTTCATCATAAGATATTGAATTCAGTGCTGGAAAAACAGTAGTAATTATTTTGGAGGAGATTGACTCAGTGGTGGCTAGTGATATTAGGTTCGATTCTGCCTGCAAATTTCTTCAATGCTGGTTTCTAGGACAATGCAACTACACTCACTCCATGTGAATAAGAGAAGATATAGACAACGAACTGTGTCTTCTTTTATGTTTACAAAACGTCTACATCAAATATTTATCTACTGACAACATATTTTCTGTAACATGGAGTCCCAGAACTGACAGAGCACGCCAACAGGCTTCTCAAGCAACCTCATCAAAGCCGGAGTGGTAGCAGCAAGGATAGACGTGATGAGGACGCAGTAAAGCTTCACATGATCAGGCGCCACGCTGGTCATTGCCGTGTTGTGCGAGAAGTACATAGCCATCATACACACCTGGAGCTGGAACCGCAATGGGAACCCGAGGGTGAGAATGTTTAGCATAGAAAGCGAAACCGAAAACCCAATCGTGTTAAAGAAGACAAACAAAGTGAAAGCTATTCCGTTGAAGGTCCCCATGATGGACTGCCCTGCTATACGAGGTAGTTGGTTTGGTGTGTTCACGCTCGTTGTGTTTTGAGAAACATCAGGTGTGAAGCTATCTTGCCAGGTCCCACCTGGTGGAGTCAGGCTGGCCTGAAAGGTGGCTGTCGCGACGAGTGAAGCCACCACGAGTAAAGCGCTGCGTGCCTCTGATGGTGAGTCTCTGTGCTTTTTGAAAGTGAAGTACTTTACAAGATCTTTGTGGCTTTGTGACTCTATTGCTCTTTCTTGGCATGTGGAAGTGGAGGAAGTGGTTCTTTGGACATTGGTGGTAACTATATAATCTCCCCCTCTTTGAGCTCCAGCTTGGATAAGTTTCTCATAGATTTCTCTATCACCAGCTTCGCTTGGAAACATAACTAGCAAATCCAGTGCAGAGAGACCCATCTTGTTCATAGCATTCACCTCAAATGTCCTTGACTCTTCTGGTATTGCCTCAACCAACACTTCAATCACCTGTAAAGGTAAAAAAACAAACAGGTTTTGGTTTTAGTCTTTAAAGACAAATATTCAACTCACAGCAAAAAGTTGTTCTTACCTGGCGATTTTTTCTCCAGGTCGCTAGATGAAGAGGAGTGTTACCCTGTTCATCTTTCTTGTACAACACTTCAATTCGATTCGTCTCTGTGATCAACTCAACAATGGCTACCACAGCTTCAATCTCTTGGTGCACAACAGCAAGATGCAGAGCAGTTTGACCTTGAACCGTCTCATCTTCTAAGCAATCAACACAGCTGGATACAATCTCTCTGATCACATCGTTATTGCCTCTCATCGCTGCTGCATGAAGTGGAGTCTTTCCATCTCTAACTTTAAGCCGGCAAAGCTTCTTGTCAATTCCCAAGATTGCCCTCACAGTCTCTACTTGGCCGGCTCCTGCAGCCGCATGCAGAGGGCTAAAACCTTCTTTGTCCAAATCAAAGACTGATGACCTCTGCCGTGGAAACTTCCAGGAGTTATGCAGAGGATCAGTCACGATCTCTCTCGGTTGATGAGTTTCAAAGGCATCCATTTTGGTTATGATGCAAAGGAGAAGAGAGAGAGAGAGATGATATTTGGTTTGAATATTACTATGATGGTCATCACGACAATCGCTTGACATTTATTCTATTACAGAAAATCCCTTTGACATTTGACTTCGTAGCATATTAAAAGTTCCTTAAATGTAATAAATGGTTACAAGTGTCATTTGACTTTTTAGCATTACAACATCATTTGAATTCTAGTTATCTAAGTCCAGACTTTCTGCCTTGAGATCATGAACGTGCAATTAAGAAGAGAGATTCTGTTATTATGGGAAGAGAAATAAAGAAACTTAAAACAAGACACCTAAACCTATAATTCAATCCTGTGGAATGAACCCTTTTCTTCCAGGGGAATGTAACAACATTAACCTTTGATATCAAAATCATGAAGCTAGTACAGCTCTTGGGAACTAGCAGAGCATCTTTGCTTCTAAAGACCAGGAATAGCCTCCAGGTTATACTTTTCTTCAGCTTTTGGAGTTTCACCTTCTCGGCTCTCTGGAGGCGGTTTCGGCTTCTCCAACGCACTCTGAAGATACATATAGGAAGAGCTTTGACGGATTTTGCTGCTAGGATTGCTTATTTGACTAGCAAGAAACCTTCGGATGAGCCCCCTCAGAAACGGAGCCAACGTATCTGGTTCATGTTCTAGGTAATACATTATCCCTCCCATACATGCACAGAATACAGCCACCTGTTTTCATTGATTGTTCAAATAAAAGTTCAATTCTACTGTTGAAGGGGAAGAACGTTTGAGACAACGATCGTGGTCCCTTGAATGGTACCTCAGCGTTTTTAATATCGGGAAGAACGTGGCGGTTGACAAGTATCTCCCACAGTGAATCTCCTGCTCGGGGAAGAACATATAGAGCAAGCTCAGAGCGTCTCGGTTTTTTCTCCAGCATAACGGAGAGGGCTGCTACACCACCCGCAAACCAATAAACGATCTTGTGGTCCTTGGATGCAACTTTTCTATGGGCACATATGAAAGCCTATTTGCAAATGGGACATAAGTATTTAGGCACGAACAGTGTTAGGGAAACTAGAAGGTAAATTGTAAAAACCAAGCTACCTGAAAAATCCCAACAAAAGCAGACAAGAAGGAAGTTGATCTAACTGAATCTCTGATTGAATGCCAAGATGTCCGGTAAGGAGAAGCCATGAACTGAAAGTGTACGATAGCATCAGAAGATACATAAACCAATAGGATTCTGAAAGACAGAAACAGTAGAATTTGAAGTAAAAGCTTTACCCTTTGTAGGTTTAGAACAACATATGGGACGAAAGTCAGGGAGAAGTATAATGGGAAGGTTTTCTTGAATGTAGCTGACATTGCATTAGCATTTTGGGCCAGACACGAGTTAGTGTTTGGATGAATAGCTGAACAAGGGATGATGGAAGCAAACTCTTCCACCTTCACGTCACTGGCTTCGTTTTTACTAGAAATATAGGCTGATAAGGAGGCTACATCGATTGGACCGCCTCTGCAGCATTCTCTTACAGCCTGGTAGACAGGCCTTGCAACTGGACCTGTCTTCTGAATAAATTCTCTATATGATTTTGGCAAGGTTTCAGGACGCATTATAAAGGCGTACATAACCTGCACGGTATCAATCAGAACTGAAAAGAATAAATATGATAAATAGATCATTTCTTTTCCACACTAAAACAAGTCACACTGATCTCTACAACATTTATACACTTACATGAACTTCTCCACTAGACTTCTTCAACTATTTAGACTACTAGGAGAAGAAGAAAAGAAGGAAGAATCTCAGTTACCTGGGCACAAGCAAGAGAAAAAAGTAAAGAATCTCCATGTCTCCAATGGCTTCCCCAAAGATGGAACTTGTTCTTTGACTTAGCGGAGTTGTAAGCAGCCTGTTCACAAGATGAAAGATCATCAGACTCCCAAAAATACATATGTGTAGTGATATTTCTCAGCATAACACCATTAGATGTTACCTGGCCTAATCTAGCCAAGAGGTATAGAGCAAGTGTGCGGCGCTGGTTGGAATCATCTAAAGCCAGGACAGACAAACCCGCAATTGAACCTGCTAAGACTCTGTTCCAACCTTAATCAAAAGTCATAATAAGGAAATAAACTTTTCAAGCGCAAAGCACAAGCAAACAGCAGAAGCATATAAGAAACGGTGACACAAACAAGAAAAAAAAAAAAAAAGAGCCAAACATAAAACTTACGAATTCAATGGCGTCTCCTTCTTTCTCCACTTCCTCAAACAGCATCTAAGTAAGTGATACGAACCGGTAAAGCCACCAAAAAGGAGACCAATACGACATGCTTCTTCCCTAACAATCAAATCTGTCTCCGAGACGAGTTGCTGCAACCATTGTTCATGTATATTGAGTGAATAAGATAACATATACCAAAGACTCTGCTAAAGAAACAAGTTCTTGACACATCCTATACAAAGTAAAAGCAACATAGCTTCCTTCAGCAGAGCTAAACTTCTCACAAGTGCATCGAACAAAGAGGATAAAAACACCTTAGCCACTTCATAGCAACCATGATGGAACAAAGTCAAAGACCCATTGGCCCTAGTTTTCAAAACAATGTTCGATCGAAATGAAAGACTCTAAATTTATCCTAATCAAAACCAATTATCCAAGAAAGTCTATTCCCTTTCGTCGTTTCAAATGCTCACCTTGAGATCGAGAAGAGACGAATAAGAATGCCCTCTGGCGAGCTTGAACGCGCGGAGAAGGATCCCGATCCCAACCCTGACGCCGTAGGAGAGGAGGAAGCTCTGGCAGAGATTGCCGATCGCATTGGCGACGCAGGAGACGTCAGCGTCGTGATCGCAGAGATCGGCTTGACAGCCACGCGCCGCGGAGCGTTGTCTGCGCTGAAGCTCGGCCATGGCGTCGCGTAGCCGCTCCTCCGCCTCGCGGAGCCGGAGGTCGGCATCGGAGGGGTCGTGGGATAGTAGAGGGGAGTTATTGGGAGAAGACGGAGGAGTCGGCTTGGAGAAGGACGAAGGCATCTTCTTTGAAGCTTTTGGAGAATGAAAATGGATGATGCAATGAAATGAAGAGGAGATGAAGAAAACAATTATATTGGGAGTAGTGAGGATGGGGATACATGCCTTGACACGTCATTATTTATATCTTTATATAAGAAAATTCCAAATATTTAACATTATCAGACACAAATTACTGATTCTGTGTGATTTTCTACTAAATTTGGTTTCAGAGTGTTTTTGAACAATTAAATTGGTTTTAGTTTTTTTTTTTATATTGTAAACAAAACAAATATAAGTATTTGATTAGAAACGTCTCAAACAACATTGAAATATTTGGTTTTGGATGACCAACCCATGATATTTATCATACAACCGATTTCATTAATTATGTTACTCAATCTAATACACAAGTTAAGTCCAAAATGGCCAGAAAAAATTGGGGTTAGTGTGCACACCTCACTATTCTATTAACATCAATAATTCATTTTTTCATAAAACGTAAATATGAACATAATACCTTCTTTTTTAATTTGTTGGTAGCTTAAAAAATAAAACGGTGGGTTAAAACCAATGTTTAAAAACTGGGTTTTTTGCAAAAGTGACTCAAAACTTGAAGTCAATTGCAAAACTAACCTCTGATTTTTTTGAAATTTTGATTTTCCCTTTTCACCCTAGAATTTCAGATAATTTACGAAAATGCCACTAATGTAATTTTTTTTTTTCCGAAAATGTGTGTATTACCATATCAGCCTCATCTTCATCAAGTATTTACAATATTGCCATTGGCTTCAATACACCAACCACCATGAACAACCAATTTGAAGCTTTTAATGCTTCTAAAAATAGATTTTGACTTTCCTTTTTCGTTTGTAAAGGTTAAAAAACTTCATTTCTTTCACTTTCTCTCTTTAATCATCCAAAAATACAAAAGTGATTCAAAATTGGTTCATTTAACGAGTGGGGCGCCCATGGTTCTTTGTCATTAACGAGTTGGTCGTTTTCTGTGGTATTGGAGAAGCTACACAGGTTATCTCAGTTCTAAAGGTATGAAATCGTTTTTTACCCAGATTTGTTCGTCCTGAAGACCTCCATATAAGTCTTCTAGTTGGAGAAGACTTATATGAAAGTCTTCTGGTCAAAGAACAGGTTAGTTTTTGCAATTGACTTTCTTGGTGTCTTTTTTCAAACGAGTCATATGGAAGTGGGAAGACTTCCTGGAAGTCTCCCAACATTTCTTTGTTAAAAAAAAAAACGCGAAGACTTACACATAAGTCTTCTAGAAAAACAGGTTTGTTTTTGCAATTGACCAAATTGTGTCAGAAATTTGACTTTCTGAGAAGACTTACTTGTAAGTCTTCTGGGTACGATTCAAATAAAGTCTTCTCAACTTTCAAAATTAAGTCTTCGAACCGTTGGTGTAAGTCTGCTTAGGTTACTTTTGCAATTAACAATAAAAACTTAAAATAAGTCATTTCAACCAGAAGACTTACAGGGAAGTCTTCCGACAGAAGACTGACTAATAAGTCTTCTGGAGTTTTATTCCGGGATTCTGGTCAAGAAAGACTTACGACAGAAGACTTATTCGTAAGTCTTCTGTCGGAAGACTTCCCTGTAAGTCTTCTGGTTGAAATGACTTATTTTAAGTTTTTATTGTTAATTGCAAGAGTAACCTAAGCAGACTTACACCAACGGTTCGAAGACTTAATTTTGAAAGTTGAGAAGACTTTCGTTGAATAGTATCCAGAAGACTTACTTGTAAGTCTTCTGCGAAAGTCCACTTTCTGACACAATTCGGTCAATTGCAAAACAAACCTTTTTTTCCTAGAAGACTTACTTGTAAGTCTTCTCCGGCATTTCGATTTTTTTTTAAAATCAAAGAGACTTCCCGAGAGGTCTGATGTAGAAGACTTATCTGTAAGTCTTCCATTGTAAATTTCCAATTGCAAAAGTGACCTCTCCGGAAGACATACCCGTAAGTCTTCTTGCGAAGACTTCCAGGAAGTCTTCTTAGTCGATTTTTAATAAACTTTCATTTTCTCTAAACATATAGACTTTTAAATATTTTCTTCTTATATTAACCAAATATTATAAGGCTACTGATAGAAGGTTATATTGATGTTCTATGTTATCTAATGTGTTTTAATTATATTTTTTTCAGATGATGCGCCACTTACCGGTAGTCTATGGAGAGTGGTTGGTGAAAGATCATTCTTGGGAATTTGTGGTTGATGGTGTCAAAGGAGCGAGAATGTTCTTTTTGACCGAAGGTTCTACACATGAGGAACTTGTTCAAATGGCTCAAGAAGATTATAACCTAGACATGAACACAGAGGTTGTGGAGTTGACCTACTCATTACCAGAAGCAATGATGCAACAGATGGCTCCAGCATCCTTCCCTCCTATTCATGTTACAAGTGATAGACAAGTTCTGAACTTGATCGAGATAACTAAAACGCATTATGTACGTCTTTTTGTATCAAGCCGAGGCAAATTTGGAAACAAAGAAGCTGAAGATAGTAATGAAGCTGAATCTGAAGCTGCAGCTGAAGAGGGTAATAAAAGGGAAGAATATGAAGCCGGGGAAGAATATGAAGCCGGGGAAGAATATGATGATAACTTGCCTGAAGATGGAGAAGATGGTAGGGATAAGAATGCTGATATCCCTTATTTTGATGAAGAAGTTGACGATGCTGAAGATTACAGTGTTTTTGGAAAAGTTAAAGACGAGGAAGAGGTAGAAGAAGATGATATGGGTTTTGAGGAATTGAAAGAGGCATATGATAGGGAAGGATGCACTGGTATCAACGACAATATCTATGTCAACCAGAGTTTTGTTAGTAAGGATGCATTGGTTTCAGAGTTGCGGTTGACAGCGGTGAAGAAGAGGTTCTCCTACAGAATATACAAGACAACAAAAACTCTACTTGTGGCAAAATGTCGTGTTAATGGGTGTGCATGGAAGCTTAGAGCAAGTGTGAAACATGGAGCGAACACTTTTTGGGTAACCAAGTATGTGAAAGACCATACATGTTCGGTGACAGACCGGATAGCTCAGCGGAAACGAAGTGCTCCGAAGTATATTGCTAGTCTTTTCTTAGATCGCGTTGGAATCATTGATGGGTTAACTCCGCAGCATATCAAAGATGCAATGAAGAAGATGTTTGGCATGAATCTAGATTACACCACTTCATACCGAGCATTGTTACATGCTCAAGAATTGGTGAGAGGTTCAGTAGAAGATGGGTATGAGCGGCTTCCTTCATATTTGGAGCAACTCTCGTTAGCAAATCCGGGTTCTATCACAAGTATAGAGCTTGATTCTAAGAGTAGATTTAAGTATCTATTTATATCCTTTGGAGCTTCTATAGTTGGGTATCAGTATCAGCGAAGGGTAATCGTGGTGGATGGAACTCACCTAAGTGGAAAGTATGGAGGTGTTATGTTAGTTGCAGCTGCACAAGATGGTAATTTTCAGATATTTCCATTGGCGTTTGGAATCGTTGATGCTGAAAACAATGAATCTTGGGAATGGTTTTTCAAAAAGTTGAGGAGTTGTATTACTGATGAATATCCCATGGTGATAGTCTCGGACCGGCACGCATCAATTCAATATGCATGTGATAAGGTGTTTCCTTGGGCGACTCGAGGCATCTGTTATTATCACTTGCAACAGAATATTGTCCAAAAGTATAAGGGAAAGCATCTCTTGTATTTGGTTAAAGGTGCTGCATATGCTCATACTCATTATGATTTTAACCGGTACATGGAGGAGATACGGAGTGCAAACCCTGATCTTGCAACATATTTGGAGGAAGCTGACGCGTCTTTATGGTCACGGGTTCATTGTGCAGGAGAAAGGTACAACATAAAAACAAGCAACATTGCTGAGTCAATTAATTCCGCACTCAAGCGAGCTAGAGGATTTCCAATACCATTCCTTTTGGAGTTTATAAGGGAGAAACTAGGAAGGTGGTATTGGAAAAGGAGAGAAGATGCTCTGACCCTCACCACTCAACATAGTCGGGGAGTTGAAGTCTTATTGGCGATTCGTTCGGAAACAGCGGCTCCGATGAGTGTCCAACCAATTGATACATGGCGGTTCGTTGTGAAAGGTGGTAAACGGGACTGTCTTGTTGATTTGGAACATGGAACATGTGATTGTGGTGTCTTTGCAATTGAACGTATACCTTGTCCTCATGCTATAGCAGCTGCAACATTCTCTGGTGTGGATGTCGCCACCCTCGTTAGTCCGTATTACTCAAAGGAATTTTTGTTCTCAGGATACTCAGAGAATATATATCCTTGTGTTGGAGAAGTTGAGACACGGAAATGTCTTCCTCCAGAACAAAAGCGTGGTCCAGGAAGGCAAAAAAAGTCTAGATGGCAATCATGGTTGGAGCTATCCAGGTTTAAAGGACGGAAACCCCGGAAGCAACACAGGGACTATAGGTGCTCAAACTGCCAAGAAACTGGTCATAAGCGCCCACATTGCACCAACTGATCGGGTGAGAAGACTTCCGTGAAAGTCTTCTGTTAAGTCTTCTGGTGAGAAGACTTCCGTGAAAGTCTTCTGTTAAGTCTTCTGGTGAGAAGACTTCCGTGAAAGTCTTATGTTAAGTCTTCTGGTGAGAAGACTCGTGAAAGTCTTTTGTTAAGTCTTCTATTAAGTCTTCTAAACTATTAAGTCTTCTATTAAGTCTTCTGTTTTTGTAAGTCTTCTATTAAGTCTTCTATTAAGTCTTCTAAACTATTAAGTCTTCTATTAAGTCTTCTGTTTTAGTAAGTCTTCTGTTCAAGTCTTCTATTAAGTCTTCTATTAAGTCTTCTATTAAGTATTCTAAACTATTAAGTCTTCTATTAAGTCTTCTGTTTTTGTAAGTCTTCTGTTCAAGTCTTCTATTCAACAAAAATCGTTCATTACAACAAAGTCATTACAAACAAATAATTACATATACATCTAACAAATAATTACATACAAACAAATAAAGGAACAAAGTCATCCATACGTATCCAAGTCGTTATAATATGACGACTTATCTTCGATAGCAATCCAATGATCGTTTTGGAAGTTCACAGGCGCATATATCTCATCAATATCTACACCCCAAGTCTTATTACTAGCGCAAAATGTCGGTACTATACCTGCATAAAGATCCCACGACCCGCCAGACAGCCTTCTTCCTAAACCGTTGTGATCGGGCTCCGAGCTCTTAAATTCCCCGTACTTGTCCCTCCACATCTGTGAAAACAGATGATCTAGAAAGCAGATTCTTTCACTCCTAAAATGATTTGGGTTGTTTCGCTGCCGAAGCCTTAGAACATTGATATAAGCATCCATATGCTGCAACCAAAAAACAAAAAAAGTTATAAGACTTTCCAGAAGACTTACGGGTAAGTCTTCTATTGGGACGACTTCACAGAAGACTTTCCAGAAGACTTACGGGTAAGTCTTCTGTGAAGTCATCCCAGAAGACTTATCCAGAAGACTTACGGGTAAGTCTTTTGTAAAGTCGTCCCAATAAAAGACTTACCCGTAAGTCTTCTGGAAAGTCTTCTGTAAAGTCGTCCCAGAAGACTTATCCAGAAGACTAATCCAAAAGACTTACCGTGTCCATGAGCCATGCTAGGGGGGTTCGGATTACTTGATACCAATAACTTAGACAGCGCTTCGGTTTGCGATCAAAAGATTTTCTCCAATTTCTGCAAACACAAAATGTAGAT
>MU107277.1:0-57865 GCA_012274485.2 Sinapis alba
ATGGATGATCGTTTTACTTTGGTACAAAAAAAATATTTAACTTTGGTGAATTGGTTCAGTATGAAGTTCTGCATTTGAGTGTTGAGATGAACATATGGTTAAAAAATGGTTCTGGTTCAGTGAGAGATAATTTGATTTATAATTGAGGAGACTCAGATCAAATGTGTTGATGAAAACATTGGTGTTATATTTCAGTTTCTTGCTACCTGTGAAATTAGTAATTGTAAGTATAGCAGCATACATGTAGGAAACACAAATCTCATGAAAAAACACAAAACAAAATGATAGATTCTGTTGAGATTCATGGTTATAATAACTTTTCTAGGGAGTTCCTAAGAATCGAATAGTTTTGATACCATAGCAAGTTTTTTGGGGTCCAACATAAATCAATTGATTTTAAGTTGGAATCCTATGACATTCTCCGCATCTTCTATGGTATTAGAGCTATTAGATTTTAGGAATCAAAGTAAAAAGCTTCCACGTTCGTATTTGATTGGTGTTGATATTCGTTTGATAAAAGCTCCAAATCTGCTCACTGAAAGAGCATCTCAAGAACAAATGGTCCCTGTCTTCATCATAAATACCACAGAGAATGCAAGTCTTGTCTATAGAAGGTGACCACTGTGAGATACGAGCTCTGGTTGAAAAAGTTAGTGTTATACAGATGGAACGTGTGTCACACACAGAAGTGTTTCAAATTGATTCAGAAGCTTTAACAGGGCTCAATGGGAAAAGTTTGTGCTAATGTTAGTCACCATGAGATTGGGTGTGGACAAGGAACAACTTCTGTTTCATCAAGTTCTCCTCCGTCGATTAGATCTTTTTAGTTTCTTTCATTATAACAGTTTGCATCAACAACAATCTTCTTTTAAGTTTCTCGTGTATGATACTCCATTGTTTTCAAGAGCATTTTAATGTGGGTATTTGCTTAAAACAAGGAAGAAGATAACTGGTATTATCATATACTGATGTATGTTACAGTATACAGAGTGATGATTCTATCTCACAACGTGAGCCTGCTAGATTTTATATTCAAGCCATCACCAGAAGAACGCAAGCTTTGTTTTCTTCCTTTATATAACAGATCATTTTTTACTTATGGTGGCACCAGTTTATAGTTTATAACTAGCTTGATTACTGATGCAACAATGAAGTAACGGCAACGCTGTGTGAGCCTGCTAGATTTTGTATTCAAGAAGTCGCCAGATGAACACAAGCTAAAGCTTTCTTGCTGTATATAAAAGAACATATTATGGTAGCACCAGCCTTTAGTTTCCACCTCTCTTTCATTGGAATTTGGAACAAAAGAGCAATTCCAAAACCCTTGTCCAGCCTCTCCAATTGGAAGATAACATGATCAATAATCCTCCTGAGGTTGTACACGCTCTCTAAAACCCTTGTCCAACGTCTCTGTGAACACAGTGTACATGATCAATCCTCTTGAGGTTGTGCAAGTTCTCCAAAACCCTTGTCCATCCCCTCTCATTTTATTTTGCTATCTTTTTAGTCTGAAAACTCTAAAAAGCCTTATAAGTTATAGTTTTACTAGGACTGAACCGGATATTAGAATATATGCCTAAAATATTTTGGGAGATTAAGAATCAAGTATTTATGGGGTTTGTGGATTTTGCGCTGAGCCGGGTTGAATCAGCCCGATTGTCATTCTTTGCTAGAGCCACTGGCAATTGTTGTGTAGGCAGGGCCGGCTTATAAAGGGGGACAAGCGGTGCGATCGCCCCGGATCCAAGCTCGTGTCCCCCGTATATTAGAAGTTAAGGGGCCCAATTTTTTTTGGCAAGTACATATTTTCCATAGAAAAAGTAAAAAAAAAAATAATTAATAGAATTGAAAAGGGTCCAAAAATATTTTATATCTATAATAGTTCTATTTACATCACAAAATATATAAAATATTATTGATTTATTTTTAAAACAATAAATAAATATAAAATTTAAAAGGTAAAAAATTTAAAAGGTAATTTTATTTTTTTTGTCGAAGGCCCTTAATTGGGTTAAGCCGTCCTGTGGGTAGGGTTTAAAGTTCAGGTGATATAGTCTCTGCATCTCTTTTACCTTTCTGCCAAGGCTTCTCAAGTCTTCTCCATGCTATGTTAGGTACATCTTCTACAGTTACTTTTATTTGTAAAACACGTTGAAAAAACTTTAAGAAATTTTTTTTGTAACCGAAAAGATAAGCATATCATGCACACGTGCATGGCCCAAATCAGATGATGGAAAGCATATGGTCGTTAAGGAGAGTAACCTTATCTTTTCAAGATCCACCTTATAATATCCTTTTATTATAATAATCGACGTGAAATCTCAAGACTCGTACAAATACAAAAATCCGAGCAATCATTACAAAACAGTATTTACTAATAGATCGTCTGGAAAAAGAAGAGCAATCTATACCAAAAAAAAAAGATAACGTTTTGCGTTAAGTATATAGAACAAAAGAAAAGGCCAAGACTATACCTAACTCTAGCAAAAAAAAAAAAAAAAAAAAAAAACATCTAACTCACCTTTTTGTGTATTTATTTATCAATATATGCGTCCAACTAATCCCATTGTTATTAGAGATGATTAAGAGGAGTGCTTAGAGGGATGCTTAGGAAGGATGCTTAGGAAAAAATTAATTAAATAGTGGGTGGGGCCCACCAAAAAAATAATCATCCATGCTTATAGAGTTTGATTAAGAGCTGGTGTTTGCACTGTTTGCGGGTCCCACTGACACGTGACGGCCCGTAATTGGCTCGTAAGAGGTGCTATGGGTTGAGGGTGCTCTTACAATCTTTTGGTTATAAATTAGAACCGTCAGACTTACCAAATATTCACACAACCAAACATGTTTCAAGAAGAGAAGAGAAAGACAAACTATGGAGCAATATGCTTGGTTTGCTTCTTTTGTTGCATTTTTGTATTCCAAGTCATGAAACTCGGAACAACACAACCTTCAAAAACATCTTCCATAGCCGTTATCGATAGCCCATCCTCCTCTGATAAGCTCTCTGACAGGAGAGAGTACTGGAGAGAGCGTCCACCATCTACTTACTGCCTCAAAATCTCATCTTTCACTAAACTCGCAACTTCTCCAAACACTCAAAAGTACGAGTCCCGTCCTTTCGCATCTGGTGGATACAATTGGTAAGTGTTGTTATGAACAGTTTTGTGCATTTGCTTGCGTCGCAAGTTACAAAAGCACATTGCATCAACATCATTTTTTTCACTTGGTGAAACAGGACACTTATTGTGTATCCTAAAGGAAACAAAAACGAGGATGGTGATGGACAGGTTTCTCTTTACGTCCAAATAGACAACTCTACACTCCTTAACTCTCCTAAAGAAGTTTACGCAGAAGTCAAGTTCTTTATTTATAATCGCAAAGAGGACAAGTACTTGACTTATCAAGGTACATTCTGTTTGTCTTTTCAATTTTCAAAACTTAAATTTATGATAAAAAAAAAAAAAAAAAACATTATATCGAGACCTTAACATACATAACTTCAAGTATAAAGTTTGCATTGAAAATAAAAACATTATTATCGAGAAGTTGGTTTATTGGGTAGAATTCTTAAATTATCATTTAGGAGTAATGGATCATAGGTTTGATTCTCGTTGAGAAATGTTTTTCTTCTAAGAATAGTTAGTTTAACATGTTTTGGGTGTAGTCCTAACTCAGAGCACTTCTGTCGGTAAGATGGAGGGCGATATCCAGAAAATAAAAAATGTAAAATATGAAAAAGTTAAAGCCAGAGAGAATAAAAAAGTTTTTTACCACCACATTTTTATATCAGTATTCAAATGTTAATTTATTAGTAGTTGAGATTTTCAAATAAAAATAAAATTAACTACATAAATAAAATTTAGTTAAAATAATAATATAAAAACTATAAGAAATTGTGGTGGGACTCCAAACAGTTGGAGGTGCTTTAAGGACATCATTGTCTTCTGCCTCTTATTGAGCGTTCTTAACTCATGATTTAATATATTTTTTTTTTACATTTTTCGGTTAAGAGACAACACTTATATCTCTTATCTAAGAGACGGTTCTTAGTTTTTCTTAGTTAAAAAACTAAAAACCGTCTTTTATCTAAAATTAAAGGTTAGTAAGAACCTTGATTAACCGGAGATAATGATGGCCTAAAGTTTGTTTGGACCGAGAATCTTTTGGTCATTAAAAAAACAGAAGTCTTGATGGTTGCACAAACTAAACGCATCACTGATACACAGAGACGGATGCGAAACGTTTCTTCCTGTTCAAACCATATTGGGGACAACCTAGAACTAAATCCTACGACGAGATTGCCAATCCTGGTAATGGTTACCTTTTCGACAACGGCCAGATTTTATTCGGTGTTGACGTTTTAGTCACTGAAACTTTTAACAAATGGGAAGTGTTCACCTTCACTGAGAATTTGCATAATCGATTTTACACATGGGAACTCACCAGCTTCTCTTCACTAGAGAAAAAACAGTTCTATGTATCGGATGAGTTCACCATCGGAGGAAGAAACTGGTGAGTTACCTACAAGTGGTTATTATAGTGTCACATTGATTGAAACAATAAAAAAATATTTAACCATTTGCAACTCTCAGGGCTTTGAAAGTGTATCCAAGTGGTGATGGAGAAGGACAAGGAAACTCTTTGTCACTATATATCGTTGCGGCTGATGTTGAGTCTTACGACAAGATTTACCTAAGAGCTAAGCTAAGGATCATGAACCAAAAAGATTCTAACCATGTGGAGAAACAAGGTAAGTTGTATTGGAAACATGAGTTTACTCTCTTGTATGTTCTTTTGGAACTTAACTGCATGCCCTTTTGTCCTAATCGTATTGATAGTTGAAAGTTGGTCGGATGGAGCAAAGAGTTGGGGATTCCAGAAGTTTTTGCCGCTTTCTGATCTTAAGGATACTTCAAAAGGTCTTCTCGTGAATGATAAATTGAAGGTTGAAGTGGAGTTTGAATATTTCTCTAAAACCAAATATTTTCCGAGTTAGGTTTTGCTCTTTTGTTTCTCACTAAAATAAACAGTAGTATACACTACTCTCTTCTTCTCTGTTTCTTTCACTCTCTTGTTTCTCTGTTTATGTAGTTTTCTTGTGTACTTTACCTTTAAGATATGGTAATGAAATCTCATTACGTCCTATTGGCTTTCAGTTCAAAAGTAAGAGAACATTAAACTACATGGTTTAGGGGAAAAAATAGAGTATCTTTAGATGAACTTAGTTTTAAGAAGTATGTTTAAGTGAAACCATTCGCAATGGAGAGAGTCTCTCACCATGGGTTGAGAGTCTTGAGACTATCACATGGGTCTCTCAAACTTTATAGTCAACAAATTTGAAGTTTTGGTATGTGCGACTATAATGGGAGTTATTTTTACTCAAGCTGGACATGAGATATAGTAGTTGTTATAGTTTCATATTTGTTTCTATTTTGGTCAAGATGAATGTGCATTACTATTTACTAATTACTACATATGCATCTATTTGACCACTGTTATTTTAAGTGATACATCAGTTTCACGGACATAATAAGCCTCTTCCTGACAAAAAAAGTTCTTATAAAACAATATCTATGCTGGTTTCTACATTGTCTAGTTTGATTTTCTTGTATGATGATGTAACGCCTCTAACCGTCTCTCTCATGTGCCCACGGCGCTCTTTTCCTAGGCCTGTGGATCCATCCTGTCCGATGGTCGGAATCATTAATTTTTGAAGGTCTGAAAGTCTTGTTTACTAATTCTGCAACTATCACATGACATTTTCCGTGTTTTAGCTTCATTCGCATGATATCGCGAATCATTTCTTGATAGATCAATCATTTTTCCACTATTTCAATCCAAATATGCTTAACTCTAGAGTTTTAAATGATTGTGTATCCTAAAAGATAAGTGCACTTTAGTAACATAGATAGTCAAATCAATTCTCTTAAACCTTCCAACATTTATCACAAATCGAGATGTTACAGATAAATTGAAGATCTATATATTTTAGGTATCATACCCACCCCAATCTTCCATTCAAGGAGCATTATGTATTAGGTCTATTCTTTGTAGAATCGTAAATCCTAAAATGTAAATAAAGAGAGATTTTTTATTAACATGAGGTATTTCAGATTTATGTAAAAACTCAAACTAATCATCAAGAAGAGGTGTAGACTCTCTTTCCGAATATGCAAATGGACCAAAAACAAAAATCCATATCCGTGTGGGTATTTAAGAACAATATAACTTAGTTGTTCAGGAACAATATAACTTAGTTTTGTGTAGCATATATAGATCGAAACTAAAACATGTTGACATGTTCGCATCCTAAACATTTCTTCTTACCACTCAATGGGACAAAATCAAGAGAGCTTGCTATAGAAATATTACGTGTTCAGACATAAATTGTCTTCTTTGAGGCAAGGGTATAACTATTTTTGGCTGTTGGTGATCCGAACTCGCATGCATCGTGTATTTGAATTATTTTGTCGAAATGAAAAACCTTCAAGGTTTAAGTTGGGAGTGGGAGATACTACTACTGTCAAAGTTTCTTTTTTGTTATTTTTTGGATTTTCTCATATATAATTGTGTAATAAAAATCTTGCTTTAACAAAATTACAAATATCTTTATACTTATACTTGAAAGTTACACCTATGTTAGCTTATCCATTCCATGTTTTAGTGTTGTTAATCATTCTATGAGGAGAACACATAGGGATTGATTACTCTGTTTCTCTCTCTGTAGCTGCAGAAGGAGCTTGATGAGTATGATAAGAAGATATCACTCATAGAGGCCATAAGTGAGGTCGTAGCAATCATTTCTATCACATTGAAACCAACTCCATTTCTAAACAACTCTAGTGAAATGCTATCAAGATACTGAAGCTACATGTTTCAATATAGTGTTGTGTTCTTATGACATTACATCAGTTACAAAAAAAAAACATTGTAGAGGAACTCTTAAACAAAACAAGTGACCTCCCGACCAAAAATGCTAATGTCAGAGTCTTTTGATCTCATTTTCTGGTTAGTTTCTCTGTCTCTACCTCTTCGTGCATCAAGCACCAAATGTTGTCTGAACGTTGTAATAAACGCCTCTACTCTCTCGTTCAGCTCCTCATTCGATAACCTCCCTGGCTCAAATTCATCTTCTTCTTCATAAGAGTCTACAGAACTCTTGTGAAGCAAGCAATCTTTCACAGTTTCTTCAGGACAAACCCTTTTCGTCTCCTCCACGACACAGTTCTTGATCACTTCTTGAGGTTCCACGACAACGGAACAAGCTGGTTCCTCCACTACCCTTGTCTTCTTGGCCTTCTTACTCTTCCTCAACATACCTCCTCGACGAGTCTTGAAATCTTGATGAGTCTCGCCGGAAACAGGACGAGAAGATGTGAAGTAAACGGCTAAGAGGAGGACGTTGAGTAGTAGAAAGACCAAAGAACGCCATTGCTCGATCAAATAAGAAACAGAGGAGAAATGTTTTAGACAAACCATAGAGAGAACAACAAATGCAGTCAACAACGACGTACACATGTTCTCTTCCTCCACTCTAAGGTCTCTCTTCATATCCATTGTTATCTCTCTGTCTTGCTCTTTCTTTCTCTGATCTGTTTATTTGTTCTTCTGATCGATGAAGCTGAGATTCTTATACAAAATATTTCAAGATACCTAAAGGTGGGGTCCGATTATGGAAGACACAAATGGCGAACAGAAAGAACAAAATGAAAAGACAGGAGAAGGAGAAGGAGGTGTAGGAGACAAGAACAGGCATGCCCTCTTCATATCTAGTTTTATTACAGACATTGTATTATTACTTTTTTCTCAGGCTTTTCTGATTTCCTCTGTTTTTTTTCTGCTTTTCCTTGGGGACCATTCTTCCTTAAAACAATCATTTTCAACTTCCACTATACGTAAATGTCTTTCTATTTTTTTTTTTTTTTTAAATATGCTAATTTAATCTACACATTGGAAGAAGATTTTTCAACTTTAACGATTATGATAAATAAATGGGGATTCTCTTAAATAGCCTCTTTTAAGTTTTTGTCACAAAAATAGTCCTAAAAAAATAAAATGATCAAAATAGCATATATTTTTTTGAAATTTTCAATTTTTTTATTTTTTTGAAAATTTGAAAATATATCCCCAAACCCACCCCTTAACTCTAAATCCTAAAGCCTAAATTAGTTAACTCTAGAAGTATAAATGCATATAAATAAAAAATTTAGCTTCTAAAAAAATTTATTTTGATCATTTTCCTCTTTAAAAACTATTTTTGTGAAGAACAAACTAAAATAGACTATCTAAGGGAATTTCTCTAAATAAATTGGTTTATGGTTAATTACTTATACATGCAATAGCTCAAAATGAACAGTTGAAAAAAGAGAGCTCAAAATGAACAGAAAAATCAGAGAAGTGTTAGCTATGTGTTCAATGGGGAACCACATGCTAAGCAAAGAGGTGGGAAGTGGAATAGTTTTTGCATAAACTGAGTATTTTGTAAACAAAATATACTAATTCTATCCGTTTCATAAAAATATCTTTTTAGAGTTTTATTTTATTTTATAAAAAGTGTCATTTTTATTTTCGATATAGAATTTTAAATAAAAATTAAGTTTTGACTTTATTATATTAATACATTAATTAGATAGAGGAAACTATTTAGTGTATGAAAATAAAGTTTTTAAATAATTTTAATATCTTTTCATTAATATTTTAAAAACAAATAATTTTAATATTGATACCAAATGAGTCCGGAATAAAAAATCTAAAACAAAATCGCTTCAAAAGAAGTCTAAGAAAAAGTCAGAACCCTAATCGTTTATGTTCTTAGAGGAGCTGCCACCAAGACGAAAGGAAACCCGACCACCGCCAAGGACCAACCCGTAGCCGCACAGAAAGCCATCACTGACCGGATAGAGAGACACTCCATCAGCAAAGCACTATGTGAAATATAGGCCAAGCCGGTGAAAAGGAAGAATGTAAAAAGAGAAACTCAAGCATATCCAATCATAAATAACCATCGCCATAATTTGTGGCTACCCGAATTTTCTTTCACAACTTTCTGTCGTGCTTTATACAAAGAGCTTACTCGAATCATCGAAAGTTCATGTTATCATATAACTCTTTCACCGATTCACCACCTTCCACCGAACTATGACCTCCTCGCTTCACCAGATCTGCACTAACAAAACTAAGCATGTGAGCTCAAACACAATCTCTAATCGATGAAGCCTGACCCCAACTTCACAGGGCCTAGATCCACAAAATGTCATCTCCTTTGATAAAATAGTACCAAAACGCCTTCACCGAAAAAGCTACAAAATTTGCCACTAAATTTACTTAAAACTTGTTTAAATCGCAGAATGAAGCACTAGATTAAAAAAAATGGAGGGAATGGAGTTTGCGAAACAAGGAAAGACAAATAGAAAAAAGAAAGAGAATGATTGTCTTAGTCAATTTTATTTTCAATATTAATGAATTTTTTTTTCAAATGATACTTTTTATGAAATAAGTGAGTATTTTGTACTTGAAATATTAATAATATAATATTTTCTTATCTTATAAAAATAATAATTAAAATAAATTACCCGCCTGCTGGTCTCTGTCTTGTTGATTCCTTCACAGCAGTGTGGTCCCATGTTTGCTCGTCTTTCCAAACCATATAATAACAACTTTACTTCCCCAAATTCATATGATTCAAGAATATTGGGTTGTCACAGTAAGGCTAAAATCAAATACAAGGAGCTGAACATGGTTTCCCTTTAAAGTATCAACATGTACCCCGTCAAAATGTTTTTCATCATTTTCACGTTCAACATCATTCAGTGAGCTCCTATTCGGTATAGAGTTAATGTTGAGAGAGAAGCAACTATCTACAACATCTTGATTAGGATTCAAACGTTCAAGTGTTCAACAACTTTTTTTGTGAAAAATATACATTTAGGCTGGCTTATTTCCGTCAAATGGGCTGGGCTATTTAAAAGACAATGGGCCTTAAACTTCAAGAAATGCTAGCATTGATATTTGGTAATGTAGAACTGTCAACTAAATTGCCACTATGGCCGTTTTTGTTATTTTGGTGAACTTCACTTTTGATTTTTGAACACACAATTACCAGCTGGTTATTAATCATTAATTCAACTATTTACAAAAAGATATTTAACAGATATTCTTACATATGTATATTATTCAAATCCTAGTTTTATAGCAATATAAGTTTTGTGTTTGGTCTATGAAAACACTTGAGTGATAGCTACAACTACAATTAGTTTAATGGAGGTTGGTCAATAAAGGAAGGCCATTGGAGGATAGAATATTTTGCTAAGATTTTGTTTTTGGATGGTCGTATGATTTTCAGAGCAATTGTGATCATGTATAGGTATGTTAGTTAAAAACTATTTAAAAATAAACAATTTCATTGAAAAATTCCTACTTGTTTAATTCAAAAGTGCATATTTGACCACACCAAACCCATACAGACCAAGAACCTAATTTGCTGTCACCAAAAAAGGTCTATGGTGACAACACATATAACGCACGTAAATACAGTAACAGTATTGATTATCAAAGATGCAAATGCATTATGCATTTCTAACAATAGATGTTTATAATCTTTTTGTTTTATATCGTTTTGAATGTAAGCAAAGTTAAATATTGCAAAAAGCTGCTTTCGAGGTCAGACCAAAAATACCACAAGTTGTTCAATAATAGACTGGCTTAAGGTTTGGAATCTCTTAATAATGCAAAGTTAGGTTATATTCTTCCGTTTCATAAGAAGTATTGTTTAAAGTTTTTACACATGATTAAAAAAATTGTTAAATTTTTTATTTTACCTCTATTTAATATACTTTTTGGTTTGATTTTATTAATTAATAAATTAAACTAAGAGTAAAAATTAAAATTTATTTAAAATATATGCATTAAAAATATAAAACGATATTTATAATGAAGTAAATTTTAGAAACTAAAACAACACTTAATATAATTTACTTTTAAAATCTTGGTTGAAATTAAAATCACTGTTGATGTATAAAAGGAAACAACTAAAACTATTTAAAATATTGAGAGAGAGGATACTTGATTTTGAAGTCATAAATCCTTTTTAATATTTTAATTAAGATAATGTTATGTATAATGATTAATCTACATGACAAAGTCAACTTAAAAAACAAAAACAACCATATCATTTTTATCAGCCCTTACAAACTATTTATTTATTACAAAAAGAAAATAGAAAATGAAATGTTTCATTTTTTTTTTTTTGGACAACCTGAAATGTTTCATTTTAATTGATGTTAAAAGGAGAAAAACTAGTAATATTTTTTTCCGGTCATAAGGATGAACAAATACAAAAAGACAACAAAGTCGAAGACTACTCTCCTAATCTATAACCCCTTTGAGACGACCGTTCAACGCGTATGACTTGCAGCCTCGTCTCTCTGCAACTCCATTGGTCGGCAGATACCAAAAGAAAGAAAAAAATCAAACCTTTGAAACACTTCATCGATGGAGATCGTCTCAAACCCCATAAAGCTTCTTCCTTTATCGATCATCATCTTCCTCCTCTGCTTTTCCCCCGCCACGGCTGCCGATGAAGACGACATAAGATGCCTAAGAGGAATCCAAACCTCTCTCACCGACCCTCACGGAGCTCTCAAATCATGGAACTTCGCCAACACAACTCTCGGGTTCCTCTGTAACTTCGTGGGCGTGTCTTGTTGGAACAATCAGGAAAACAGAGTCATCAACCTCGAGCTTCGAGACATGGGTTTGTCCGGTCGGATCCCTGAGTCTCTCAAGTACTGTGGAAGCTTGCAGAAACTCGATCTGTCCAGCAATCAATTGTCTGGTAACATCCCTCAAGAGCTTTGTACTTGGTTGCCGTTTCTTGTCTCTCTTGATCTGTCGAATAATGAGTTGAACGGTGAGATTCCTCCTAGTTTAGCTGAGTGTAGGTTCGTGAACTCTTTGGTTCTGTCTGAGAATCGGTTATCTGGTCAAATCCCGGTTCAGTTAGCCTCTCTTGGGAGGTTAGCTACCTTCTCTGTGTCTAACAATGACTTAACCGGTCGCATTCCATCTTTCTTCACCTCACCTAAGTACTCCTCTGAGGATTTCGCTGGGAACAAAGGTCTTTGCGGTCGTCCTTTATCTTCCACCTGTGGTGGTTTAAGCAAGAAGAATCTCGCGATTATAATAGCAGCTGGTGTGTTTGGTGCTGCTGCTTCGATGCTGTTAGCGTTTGGTGTTTGGTGGTATTACCATACGAGAAAGAGAAGTAGTTTAAACGAAGAAGGAGTTAGTAGCTTAGCGCAGAGGCTTAGCAGCCATAAGCTTACTCAGGTCTCTCTGTTTCAGAAGCCTTTGGTTAAGGTTAAGCTTGGGGACTTGATGGCTGCGACTAATGGTTTCAGCTCTGAGAACATTATTGTTACAACCAGGACAGGGACTACGTATAAGGCGCTTCTTCCTGATGGGTCAGCGCTCGCGGTGAAGCATTTGAGTGAGTGTAAGCTTGGGGAGAAGGAGTTTCGTTACGAGATGAATCAGTTATGGGAGCTGCGTCATCCTAACTTAGCTCCACTTCTTGGTTTCTGCGTTGTGGAAGAGGAGAAGCTTCTTGTTTATAAGTACATGTCTAACGGGACGCTGCAGAGGCTTATGGAGTCTAATGCGGTTGAGTTAGATTGGTCTACTCGGTTTAGGATCGGTTTAGGTGCTGCAAGGGGTTTAGCTTGGCTTCACCATGGATGTCGCCCTCCTATACTTCACCAAAACATTTGTTCAAGTGTGATTCTCATTGATGAAGATTTCGACGCAAGGATAATAGATTCAGGGCTTGCAAGGCTTATGGTTCCTTCAGACAACAATGAGAGCAGTTTCATGACTGGTGACTTAGGTGAGTTTGGGTATGTAGCTCCTGAGTATTCAACCACAATGATAGCTTCACTAAAAGGCGATGTGTATGGACTCGGTGTTGTCCTCTTGGAGTTGGCTACAGGGGTTAAAGCTCTTGGAAGGGAAGATTTCAAAGGGAGCTTGGTTGATTGGGTGAAACTGCTTGAAAGCTCGGGGAGACTCGCTGATGCATTAGATGAAGACATTAGAGGGAAAGGGCATGACGAAGAGATCATGAAGTTTGTTGAGGTTGCTTGTAACTGTGTGGCTACAAGGCCTAAAGAGAGATGGTCTATGTTTAAGGCATATCAGTCTCTGAGAGCTATGGCTGAGAAACAAGGCTACTCGTTCACAGAACAAGATGAAGAAGACTTCCCTTTGATTTTCAACACACAAGAGAATGAGACAGTGTGAAGTTAAACCCTTATGTGAAAAACCTATCTTGAGGTACATTATTTGTGTATAGCATCTTGTACTACTTCCTTGCATCATTCCATAAAGCTTCTAAAAATGTACTTGTAGACTGTATTATTGTAAAAGAAAACAAAGTGTATATGCTAAGTGTCTTCCCTTTGTGTCTCTAAAAAGATATTGTGTTTGTTTTGGTGTTTATAACTAACTGATTAAAAACAAGGTTAAGCAAGTGTCTTTCTTGTGTTTTGGAAGTGTGTGACTAAACAAACTTTCACTTATGTTTTTTTCTTTTAAGAACCTAAAGGAACGTGCAGAACTAGAATATATGTCCCATACAGAACAGGATAAAGAAGGCTTTCTCTGCAGAATCTTTACTTTAGGGTCTGCTTCTCAATACAGTCAAAATCAAACCCTGAAAAAGAAGTTAAAGAAAGCAAGAAAGACAGAGAAAGGGAGGTTTTGCATCTATACATCAGTCCTTTTGTATTTCACTTTGTCAGATTCTCAAAATTCAGAAGAACCCAAAAAATGATAATATATGTGATTCTAAAGTTGCACAAGGACAAGCTTCTAATAAGAGGCAAAATCATTGAGGCTCTCTTAGTTGTTCTAGTGGTGGAGAGATATATTACAAGACATAGATTATTAATAAATCAGTAATTTAAGGAGCAAAATGAGTTTTTGAAAACAGAGCAACTTTAGTTTAAACTTTCGCCGAGGAAACACAAAAGCAGACTTTAAACTTAAATAAATTTAAAAAAGAAAAGACAAAAAGAAAGAAAGAACTATGAGGAAAACATGAGAGTTGGATAAAGACATAAGCCTATAATCAAATACAAATGTTATTACAAAACCCTATAAAGTCCTTAAAAGTCTTAATATCTGCATCAATGTTCTCTCTACACTTTCACTTTTAAAAGTTTGTAATCTCCAGACACAATGTTCCCAAAAAGAAAATGAGAGCAAGACTTCACCTTCCAAAATGCTACAAAGCAAGAAGAGACTTCACCCTTGCAAAACAGAGCAAGGCTTCACAAAATAAGTAGCTTCTTGACTTGAAAACGCAATTGAGAAGGTCTGGTTATCCACTATGTCGCCTGAAAACGGTAGAGAAACTGAAAATGAACAAAGCACACAAGAGACTAACATTAAAGTTACATGAATTATCTACAGAAAATGTCTGCATACCATACACGTAGTATGTATTGGAGCTAGATCATACTCGTGGTGGCCGCCTTGAAGTTTCTGCTTTCCTGAAGAGAGAGTTTTGAAACAAAAGCTCAGTAAAGTTGAGTCTTCTGTAGTAGAACTTTAGCTAAAGTGGCGCCTTTAGTTCTCTTTAAGCATATAAACTAGAGAAAAAAAGTTTCTAAGATAACATGATAACTTTATCTGATTGCTAGAGTAACAGAGAACAAGAATTCCACATGCTAATAATCTTTCTAGAAACCAGTGATTATTGGTATATGTGTAAAGATACATCCAAGAAAATCTTGAATTCAGCAAACAACTAATACTAGAAGATTAGTTTTCTTGTATAAACATATACTTAAACCAACTTCAAGACAAAACTCTCAAAAGGCTTTGATCTCTGATACCAAACTCAAATAAGAAAATGTAAAAGATAGAACTATAAGAGAAAATATGATGAACCTGTTGTGGATAGGATCAGCTCCATTTGGAACTTTTCGCTTGCTCACATGAAACAGATTCACATCTTTACCACTAAACCGCAAACTCTGGACCTTTTCTGTTGATGGAACACTTACTGCAGAGTTTGCTAAGATACCAACAAGAAGAAACACAATAATACCAATAGACACAACAGCTCTAACCAAAGCTATAATGCCATTTCCACCCATACTGCAACGTATGTCCCTACAACTGAGCAACCAAACCCAAGAATAAACTGAGCAGAACATCCATAGTGTTGGTGAAGTGACTGTCACATAAATAGAGAGAGAGAGATCTAGACATAACAAGCATCTAAGTTGTTTTTATATACCTTGGAAAGATAAATCAGTGATTGGGTCTATTTAAAAATGAAGCACAAAAAAGCAACATCATACATAGGTAGGTCTCCACGTAGAGAGAAAAAAAGAAGCAAGAAGAAGAGAAAGTTATGAAAAAACATATCTTTATGTAACATATGGGCCCGTTAAGTACCTTTTTTATTTGCTTTGATTTGTGAGTTTTCATGCAGGAAACCATTGGGGACCTCACAAGCTCCCCCCCTAACTACATATATTTTAAGCAATTATAAAGCATATGACAGTGTAACCTTTTGTGACTTGAGTATTAGCAAGCCTACTACTTTCTTTACCACTATCTTAAGTCACTTGGATGTTTCCTTTAAACAATAAGAAAATCAATCAAGATTGCATAAGTAAGCTAAAGCCACAACTTTCTTCCTTGTTAAGTATTTACTCCTTTACCATGAGCCAATTTGCAGAAACATATTTAGATTGTAAAGAAAAGAATCTATATCTGATTGACAGCTAGGGAAGATGGAGTCAGTTTGTTTCTATGTCACAAGCAAACTTTCTTTTGGCCTTGGTGGGAAAGAGAAGCTAGCCTTGTACATAGTAAAGCCAAAGTTTAAACAGACATGACCCCACAATTTTTATTACTATATATATGTTTCCCCTATATTAGTTAGGGACCTTACACATGATCAGGATGGTGTCCTTCTAGTATTGATTCCCACTAGAGACTTCAAATTGCATGCTCTTTGTAAGAGTTGGTTACCAAAGTAGAATAAATTAGAAAGAAGGGAAGAAAGATTCCACACATACCTCAGTTATGTCACTCTCATAAAGGTTTTGTTTAAGTTAGAAGAAATGCTTAGGATAGTTGTTGATGTACATCATACATACGTATAGAAGTTCTGAGTAGCTATCTCAAAGTGTGTACAACTATATTTCTGTTTCACAAACACACAAAATGGCGATTGATGTACAAAAGAACCTGCAAAGATATAACATGACACATTAAGAATATGTGACAGCAAGAAACAGAAATGCTGCAAATCAAAGTATCTGAGATGTAACAACCAGAAGAATAGCAGCATTTATATATGTATGTAAAACAACTTTTACTCTGGTATTCAAACGTTGGAACAAAGCTAGCTCTTCAGTCCCAGCCTCTGTTCATTGCCTTTTAAGCGACTGCAGAGATTCATTTTGGCTCTAAGATTTTCTTGGCTGTTGAGCCCATTAAGGTTTCGACTTTTGGAGCTTTCTCTGTAGCAAACCCAAAGAACATGAAGGATAGGAATGAACATGAAGGATAAGCTCTTCTTCTTGGGGAGAGAAGCTGTCATGTTTAAGGTCAGGTCTTAAGTAATTAGTCCATCTCAATCTACAGCTCTTTCCACATTGATTCAGGCCTGCTTTCTTGGGGATCAAACTTCAGTTTCCTACACCATGGACTGCAACATAAGCGAGGATCTTAGCGTCTTCTTCTGCGGTTCAGAGACCTTTCTTGACATAAGACTTCTCACAACATGGAGGCCTTCCCATTTTTTTTTTTTTTTGAGTATTCAGACAGGAGATGGAAGATGAAGCTGAGAAATTTCTGAAAGTATCAGAAGACGGCTTCATGGAAATAGAATGAAGCAATGAAAAAGCTCTGAGAGAGAAAACAGAAGGTAAGGATCTCATGCTTTGAAGGCTCGTAATTAACTGTAATTTCATGATTTGTTAGACTTCATAAGAAATATAGAGAGCTTCCAAGTGCATGACGTAGATTAGACAACTATCATGGCATGTACATACACTAAAAATGTATATTAATACATATCATGTGTCGCTTGCTTGAGGTTGATGATAAAAACAAACAGACTTTTATTAATGTTTTTGATCATAACTGAACATGAATCAAGAAGCTTATTTAGAATATGAGTAACATAGGATCATAACCATTTTTAAATAAGAGCTTTGATTTTACTTTAGTCTTAAGATGAGCAAGCTTTGCAGCTCTGTCTGCAATATCCATGGTCTGTTTCTGAACTCAATACATATGGGGATTATAGTAGTAGTAGATAGAGGAAGACCAATGCGTTCCCTTCCATAGGTTTCACTTGCGAAGATACATATTCAGATAGTGCAATAAACCATTTGGAAAAATAGAAACACATACTACTACTACTACTATAATCACCATATGTATTGAGCTCTTAAGCCTCTCATTATCCAAAAGTACAACTACTTTTGCCTCGACATCAGCTACTATATCATCTTGCACATACACAACACCTTACCGTTCATGCTTTCAAGTTCAAGGGTCAACAATAAAATGAATCACACAAACCTATAGATTATCCGTATTTGCATTCAAGCTTGTCAAACCGCAGAAGCGGAACATCCTACAGTGTTACTTGGTGGTATATTAGTAACAGAGAACTAGTCTGTTAAATGGGTGAAGTAAGCTAGTTGAATTGAATGCATACAAACAAAGCAAGATTAGAGCTAAAAAAATAAAAAATAAAGATTATATGAAAATGTAATAACAATCTGACTAGTGTTACAAAGAAAAAGATTATATAATTATGTAATTGACAATTTGATGGGTGTTAAAAGAATAATGTTAAATCATAACTGAGTTGTAACACAAATCTTCTTATCGTTCTTAATGGGGATACATTAAAACCCATTAAAGGCCCATAACTTTCATGGATATCACTTACCGCATGGGCCCATTATCAGCTCGCTTCCGTGTAGAGTACGTACGGAAAGAAAACCCTAAAAAAATCTCCTCCTCATTATGGGGACCCCTTTAAATACACAATCCCAAGGGCCCCTCACAAACCCTAGCAGTCAAAAAAATTCTGCAAGAGAGAAAAAAAAGAAGAAGATGAAGGTGATCGCTGCTTTCCTCCTCGCGAAACTCGCCGGAAACGAGAAGCCGACCAAAGATGATCTGAAGAGCATCTTCGATTCCGTTGGTGCTGAGTTCGACCAGACCAAGACGGATCTGTTCTTTTCTCTCGTGAAGGATCACGACGTGACGGAGCTTATCGCGGCTGGGAGGGAGAAGATGGGGGCTCTATCTTCCGGTGGTGGTGCAGGTGTTGCTATGGTGGCTGGAGGAGGAGGAGGCGACGCTGCTTCCGCGGCTGAGCCGGAGGCGGAAACGAAGAAGGTTGAGGAGGAGAAGGAAGATTCGGATGATGGAGGGATGATGAGTCTCTTTGATTGATTTGGGACGCTTAGATGATCTGATCTTATCTGAAATAATTATCGCTTTTAGTTTCGTTGTTTTTTTTTAAAATGGATGGATCGTTGTTGCTAATACCTTTTTTAAGGATTATTAAAGACATAATCTATCTTATGTTACTTGTTTGTCTGGAAAACTGAACACAACACTTTCACCATGCATCTGTGCTTGAGAGATTATCAAAGTTGTCTCTTTGATAAACGGTTTTAGTTTACGTTTTTGAGACTGAGTTTAAGGATAATTGATACTTCCTCACTTTCATATTAAGTGTCAGTTCTAGAGTAAAAAAATTTATTACAAAATATTTTGATGTAAAATTTATTAACTTTAGACTCTAATTTATTTTTATATTGGTTGAAATATGGTTAAGTGTATGAGTAATGATTTTTATATGAAAATATGCAAAATTAAATGTTTTTTTTAGTCTATGTGAAAAATGTCAGAATGACACTTAACATAATAATTTTTTGTGTTGTTTGTTTCTAAGATAAGAAACATAACAAGGCATGTAATTGTTTATTTATACATAATTATCATGAGCATTTTGTTTCTGATTTTGTTAACATTTTATATTTTGAAAGTTACACTGAAAAAAATACATTTTGTAAACAGTTTCTTCTTCACTGTCACTTAAGTTTTTTTATTGCTACACTCAGAAACAAACTATGAAACTGACGCTGTTATTTGGAATTTCTTTTGTTCCTGCCGATTTTGAAGCTCTCTTGTTAGAGTGTATATCATGTGAAGGCTCAAGATTTTGTCAAAGTTATCATGGGAAGGCTGAAGATTTTGCCAAAGTTGTCTTTTAAGTGAACTGTATAAAAGTAACACTGCGTTTGTTGTTGTTGATGGGGCTCTATGCTTAGACCAGCATTAACCCTATTACCCCTTATGGGTTTCTTAATCAATATTTAAGAATATAATTGTACTTTAAGTGTACTTTTGAATTGTAGTTAAGAAACTCTAAGAAAAAGAGCTTCAATGGTAGTTTCTTAGTTGGGGATGTTCAGAAAAACACACAAGAAGATTGGCGTTGAGGAGGAGGAGGAGGAGAATGATCATATGTTTGTTGTTAGGGTTGCGAAGGAGAAGGAGGCAAATTTGGATCCAGGAGACGAGAGTCCATTGACTCGGTAAGCGCGTAGGGCTCACCGTGATGCGTTATCGCTTCCACGTCCTTGGCATTAACATAATGAATGGTTTTGCCGGAGTTACGTAACGCCAGAGGACAAGGAGGAGACGGATGACACAGAGGAGATGGAGGAGACGCCGTACACAGTCGTCTTCCGTTGTGGGTTTCGATCGCGGTTCTGAGGAAGAGAAGGAGACGGAACAGCCAGAGGATACAGAGGAGACGGTGGAGACGGTGGACACAGATGAGACAAAACCGATGGAGGGGAGGGATGAGACGCAGCCACGATCGTCTTTCACGGAGAACGCAAAAAAAAATCGCATACAATAAGACGGAGAAGCCGAGGAGGCACCATCTAGAAAAGAAAAGAAAGAAAATAAAAAAGAAAATAAAAAAATCAACCATTCTTACGCCGACACGTGTACTCAGAAACCCCTTTAAAATCGGTCACGAAAATCACGATTTAAGGATCGGTAAGTACTAATTAAATTGGTTTTCATTTAATTAATTCACCTTTTTTCTTTAAAAAACCTCCTAAGAAACTGGGTTAATGCTGGTCTTAGACCAAGAATGAGAGTCATGACTAGTAGCTGCTTATGATTTGGGCTTTTGACTTTGTTCCTTATGAGCCTTTCAAAGCCCAATTTCGTGGTCGTGTAGTGTGTGTGAGATGAGAGAAAAATACTGACATCGTGGCATTTGAAAACCCGTCATCGTGTAAAATATGTCATCCTTTCTTAAAAATAATTTTTCAAAAGCTACTTTTATGTGAGAAATTAAGTATCAAATTTACAGACTAATGATAAAGAAATGACGACCTCATGTCAATGCGGCTTAGCTGTTAACTATTATTTCATAAACAGACAAAGAAAAAATCTAAACTTGTAGTCGAAGGTGTATTAAAGTTACTACAGTTGACTAGAATTATAGAACTATAAGAAATAATAATTTCCTTAAGAAAAAATGATATTTATCTCATACTTTACCGAATTTTAAAACCTTTAAAATATCTAAGTGGCCCAGGAGACAATTTTCTACCACCTTTCACCAAATCTTAAAGTTAAGATCATACACCATTTAGTGACGTTATTCACTGGAGCATCATTATCCCCGGTCTTTTAATCAAAGTTTTTAACTTATGATTTAATTTTTTCATACTTTTCGGCTAAGAAACGACTCTTGTATCTCTTATTTAAGAGACGGTTCTTAATTTTACTTAGTTAAAAACTAAGCAAAGCTAAGAACCGTCTTTTATCCGAAGCTAAGAATCCCGGTTAAGAGACGAGAGATAATGATGGTCTAATATACTTTAAAAAGTAAATTAAATATAATTAAGAAAAAATTTTGAATCATAACAATTCCACAACATAATAATATTCTGCATATATATGATCAGTTTCCTATTAAATTAGTTTCGTGGCAGCTTCCTCGGACCTCTAGAGTACTATATAACAGACACTAATGAAGCAACAAAACCAAAATCACAACACATTTGACAAGTCTCAAGAAAAGAAAAACACAAACAAAGACTCTCTCTTGCAACACAAGCAAAGAGTCTTCACACACAAGAAACCAAAAAAAAAATGCTTGAAACCGTAGCAATATGGGGAATAACCGGCAAAACGGTGACAAGTATTATGCTCATTTGGGCGATGTACTCACAATACATCCCTCGCCATGTCCGATCTTACGTGGAGAGATACCTCTACAAGCTACTCGGATGGATCTCATTCTACGTCCACATCAAGTTCACTGAGTACACAGACGAAGGTCTCAAGAGAAGTGATAACTACGACGCCATACGCAACTATCTATCCACCAATACCGCTGCTCATGCACAGAGGTTAAAGGCTAACGAATCCAAAAACAGCAAGTCTTTGGTGCTTAGCATGGACGACTACGAGGAAGTTGAAGATGTGTTCAATGGTGTGAAGGTGAAGTGGTACTCCAACGTGAAAGTGACTCAGACACAATCTAACTATGGTCGGAACACCTCGTACGAGAGAAGATTCTTTACACTTACTTTCCACAGGAGACACAGAGGAATGATCATAGAGAGTTATATAGCTCATGTTTTGAGAGAAGGGGAAGCTATTAGTGTGAGGAACAGAGAGAGGAAGCTTTACACTAACAACTCAAGCTCAGAGTGGTATCCATGGATGTCAGGAAAGTGGAGTAATGTTCCTTTTCATCATCCCGCGACGTTTGAGACTTTGGCTATGGATCCTGAGAAGAAAGAGATGATTAAGAAGGATTTGGTGAAGTTTAGTAAAGGGAAAGATTATTACAAGAAGGTTGGGAAGCCATGGAAGAGAGGCTATCTTTTGTTTGGTCCTCCAGGGACAGGGAAGTCCACAATGATATCTGCAATAGCTAACTTCTTGGACTATGATGTGTATGATCTTGAGTTAACGACTGTGAAGGATAACTCAGAGCTGAAGAAGCTGTTGCTTGATACAAAAGGTAAGTCTATAGTTGTGATTGAAGATATAGATTGTTCACTTGATCTTACGGGTCAGAGAAAGACAAAAAATGAGGAAGATGAAGAGGAAGATAAGGTTAAGAAGAAGAAGAAGAAAGAAGATGAGAAAAAGAGTAAAGTGACATTGTCAGGACTATTAAACTCCATTGATGGGTTATGGTCAGCTTGTAGTGATGAGAAGATTATTATATTCACTACAAACTTTGTGGATAAGCTTGATCCTGCTTTGATAAGGAGAGGAAGAATGGACAACCACATTGACATGTCTTATTGCAGGTTTGAAGCATTCAAGGTTTTGGCTAAGAACTACTTAGAGACTGAGTCACATGAGTTGTATGGAGAAATCAAGAAGTTGCTTGAGGAAACCGACATGTCTCCTGCTGATGTTGCAGAGACTTTGATGCCTAAATCTGATGAAGAAGATGCAGATGCTTGTATCAAGCGTTTGGTCAAGACTGTGGAGGAGGAGAAGGAGAAGGCAAGGAAGTTGGCTGAGGAAGCAGAGAAGGAAGAGAAGAGGAAGAAGAAGAAAGAAGAGGAAGCAGAGAAGAAGAAGACAGAGGAAGAAGAGAAGGAAGTTAAGGGCTCTGAGAACAATGGTACCAACTAAAAGGGTATAAGGAAAAGAAGTGAAGCATGATGTATTTGTTTTTTTCTGTGTTGTTTGTAATGAATAAGGTTGTTCTATTAGGCCATCTTAATTATATATTTGATTGTTCTATTAGGCCATCTTAAGTATATATGTGATTGTTCTATTAGGCCATCTTAAGTATCTATTAGGTTGTTCTAATGTTTTCAAGTCACATATAAATGAAGCACTGCCAAAGTTTCAGTACCATCTATATATATTTATATATTTTCTTAGCAAAGGTTCAGGTTATCTCTGCCATAATTGTTCTAGGAAGATGGTAGACTAACCCAATCCAAGTATAAGATGACTTATCCTATAACTTAATGGTGCAAAACTGCTAGGAAGTATTAGGACAAACAATCTAGTAACATAACTTGCTTCTCAAATCGTTAAGGGTTTATGCAGAAGTAGCACCTAGAAAGAGTTTGATCCAGATTCAAGAAGAGGAGGGAAGACTTAGACTCGGTTCACCAGTCAAGGCAGATGGGATGCTAATCTATTAAATATAGAGTTGAGGAAGAAGATGGTAACATAGATGAATTAGCAAAGGAAGAGCTTTTCTGCTTCAAGGGAATGCATGGAACTAGAGGAGCTGAAACAGAAGCTTGAAGTAGAGTTAGGTCTGAGTAAAACCCTTTAAACGCAAAACTATATCCCCTTGGGTTTTTGAAAGGCTTTCCATTTATTGCTTGTCTGTAAGCTTCTTTTATGCTTATCAAGATGAAATGTTAGCCAATATATAAATAACAAAATACAATAACAATAATCAAAATGGGGATGTAGCTCAGATGGTAGAGCGCTCGCTTAGCATGCGAGAGGTACGGGGATCGATACCCCGCATCTCCATAATATATTTTCTTTCGCATTAGAGAGACATCATCACTTTCCTTAAAACATCTTTATAAGACCTGGTCTTTTAGTTATAGTTAGTTTCCACTAAAGATATTCCTATCATCATCCTTCTTAGATTCGAATCCAATGTACATTAGATTTTCTTTTTGTATTGATTAAAATTCTTCATACGTGCAAAGATATATTTTTCTAAAGGCGGCCATAGCTCTGCAATCTCACCATCGGTCCTTGACCTTGTGTTGTGTGTTGTGTGTTTCTCGCCGCGTACCTCACTCACCAATCATCTTCTCCGGTGACTCTACGTTCACTCTTAAAAACATATTTTTAGTTTCTTTTTTTCTCTTGGTTTATTACAAAGAAGAAAAAAACAATTAAAGAGGATTAAATTTTCATTGGTCTGAACTAGGGTTGGGCATACTATTCATATCCAAAGTATTTATCCGATCCGACCCGAAAAATAAAGTATTCAAAAACCGAAAAAACCGAATGAGACCATTTTTCAAAAATCGAAACGAATCCAATCCGCATCGAAAACCGGATGAGTATCCAAACATATAAATATTATTTAAAATTATATTTATAATAATATTAATACTTAATATTAAAATTATAAATCAAATATATTAGTTATTTTTGGTATTTATAGATAAAATGGATATTTTGGATAAAATACTCAAATAATATTATATCCATGGTTACTTTTTGATAAAAAAATAATCAATTCGAACAATATAAATTGAGTATTTTTACATTTTTAAGTTATTTTGGATAAGTTTGGATACAAAATATCTAAATCGAATCGAGTAGTTTGGTTATTTCGGTTAAAACTAAATTTACGGGGATCCGAAAGGATACAACTCGAACTTAACCTGTTTTTTATAATATCCGAATAGAATTTTTTTCAAAATCTAAAAAACTGATATCGGAATGGATATCCGAACATCCAGACCTAGTCTGAACTCAAAGAGTCAAGAAAGACAACCACCTGTAACTTCAACAGGTTAGTTGCCTACCGTTTATCTATTAGCTCTTGAACACCTCAAATGACTCCATGTGGCATCATTTCACGGTACGGTAGTGTCACAAAAGCTTATATTCTTCTATATGTTTTAAAGTCGGCATAATAACTATTTTCCACAAAACCAAAAAGTCTACCCTTTCGTCTTGTGTTTTTCTATAATTAACTCAATTATTAGTTGCTGATTAATGCTACTATTAAAGAATCTGGAAACGAGTAAAGAAAGTTATCAACATACTCTCATATAGTCAATACTTGATTAATCTATTATATCCTTGCATTTCTGATATCTAAAGAATAAATGACTTGAGAGGAGAAAACCTTTTTTTGTATCATCAACATTTGGTTAGATTTATACTCAGAATCCCAAATCAGAGTTCAAATCCAAAAATTCAAGCATTGTTAACTGAATATAATATAAAAATTTGTAAGTGTTCTGTCAACTAGACTTGGGAAGACCGTTTATTATAGAAATTTGTTTGCCTTGTTATATACTAGATGATATCAGATTCTATAAATTTTGAAATTAACTAAAAGTTGGATAAAATATCTTGAAGTGTTAGAAATGTATATATTGCGATGAAGCATAAATAGTAGTATCCTTTTTAAGGTTTTTACATACCATTAAAGAATTATAAACTTGTATTAAATCTATTTCATTTGCATAAAAATTAACAATAGTTACAATTTATTAACCAGTAAAAAATTATATTGTATAGTATAAATAAACATAAACATTATCAAATTATATTTATTTTTACATAAAATTTAAAAATATCATTTAAAATAAAATAAAATTATTTTTTTATAATATCATTTAAAATGAAATGGAAAAAAGGTTTTACAAAAAAAATCTTCGAATATCATTTTTCAATATTAAAAATATATTAGTGATTGTGGCGTAGTTTAATATCCACGAAAGCACAAATAAATATTATGTTTGATAGAAACTTTTGTTTATATACAAAAATTATAGATTCTAAAAATTTCTGTTTCATAGAAATTTCTGTTTATATGAAAATGAATTTTCCCTTAATTTTGATAAAATGAACACTTTTTTTTTGAACACCTGATAAAATGAACACTTATTAATTCTTTTGTATATTTATAACTAAATTAACCCTTAATTATTTGAGCTTATGTACGCGTACCTTTTTTTAAGCTGACCAATTTGCCTCACTCTGTCTCACAGAAGCTGCCCGATCTGCCCGTTGCTGACCAGTTTCAGTCTCTCTCTCTCTCTCTTTTCTAACTCTGAAGATGCCCTTTCGTAGCTCTGGCGCACGCAAAAAAGATCATCCCTTTTGACTAAAACTTTCTCCCATTCCCTTTCACTTAATATCGTTGTTGCTTTATCATCTCTTCTTTGTCACCAACACAGGACCTCAATTTTCACTTCTACTAAACTGGGCTTGCTTACTTGGATCTGTCTTAAGAATCCTACCTTTTCGAGGGAGAAAGGATCAAACTTTATACTTTGTGAGAATTGGGTTTCTGACTTTCTCTTCTTTCTATTGATTTCATGTTCTGGGTATGATTCAGGTTGCTATTGTTTTCTGATCTCAAATGGGTATGGGAGTGATCTGTTGTAGGGTTGATTGAAGTGGGGGCTTCTCTTGACTTTTTTTTCTAAGTATATATCATTGGTGTTTGCGTTTGGCTATGGTGATCTGAGTGTGGAGACTAGGGTTCGTTCATAAGGAGATGATGGCTACAGGGAAAGACTCTGTTAATGTCGTGGGTGTGGAGAAACCTGAAAAGGGGAAGACTTTGAGTACAAATAAGAAAGATGGAGATGAGAGTGAAAGTGGAAGTGGGTTTTGGTTCAGAATCAAGCTCATATTCAGCTGCATTACTTCTAGATCAAAAGTTGATAGTTCCTTGAATGCCACTACTGTTGTTGGTAATCTCTTTCTTCCTCTATACTATATGACCAAGTTTGTTTGTGAGTCTGTATAGATGACAAGGTTCCTCCTCAATTAGTTTCTTTCAGATTGTAAGTTGACAAGTTTATGTCTCTAAAAGCCATTCTTTTAGGGTCACTAGTTCTTTCTGATTAGAGAAGTTACCTTTGTTTTGCTGAAATCAAAGAACAGAGAGGAGGTTTCATGGTGGAATATTGTAACAAAACCTTTGTTTTCGGTGAACTAGTATTCTACAATCTGCCCTGTCTTTCTATCTATCTTACTGTTCAAGTTTGGGACTTGGGTTTTGTCAATACTTCAATTCTTTAGTCCTCACTTTCGTTTTGATTTGTTTTGCTATATACCTTTTTTCAGCAGCACCCAAGCATGTTGTTGAGAAACGTGAAGATCATCCACCTCCGTCTAAAGATGTTAGCCGACCAGAGAGTGGTTCCTCAACACCTCTAATCAGTGGGGAGTTGAAATACTCTTCTAAGCTACGGATATTCATGTTTAACGACCTCAAGTTAGCCACTAGGAACTTCAGACCAGAGTCTCTTCTTGGTGAAGGTGGGTTTGGATGTGTTTTCAAAGGATGGATAGAGGAAAATGGAACGGCTCCGGTCAAGCCTGGTACTGGTTTAACTGTAGCAGTCAAAACATTGAATCCAGATGGCCTTCAAGGTCACAAGGAGTGGCTGGTAATGACCAATCTCTTTACCTTGATAGTGTTATAAATTGTTGACCATGTTGCTAAATTCATGGACAGGCTGAGATTAACTTTCTTGGTAACCTTGTTCACCCAAGCCTGGTTAAATTGGTGGGATATTGCATGGAAGAAGATCAAAGACTGCTTGTTTATGAGTTTATGCCTCGAGGGAGTTTGGAGAATCATCTTTTCAGAAGTATGTTGTTAATCACAAACCGCTGCTGATCTTATTATTGATTCTTTGTTTCTTTCATCGTTGTTATCTTTTTTTTTTGTTTCAGGGACTTTACCTCTCCCTTGGTCTGTCAGAATGAAAATCGCGCTTGGTGCAGCTAAAGGTCTTGCCTTCCTTCATGAGGAAGCTGAGAAGCCTGTCATCTACCGCGATTTCAAAACATCTAACATCTTACTAGACGCGGTATATGTCTGAAGCCTTAAAGTTCTTCTCTTTAGCCTCTCCATTCGTACTTATATTGGAAACAAATGCTTTCTATTTCAGGAATATAACTCAAAGCTCTCTGACTTTGGGCTTGCAAAAGATGCTCCAGACGAGAAAAAATCACATGTATCAACCAGAGTCATGGGAACATATGGTTATGCAGCTCCTGAATATGTAATGACTGGTGAGTAAAGTTATCCTCACCCTTTGTTATTATTAGTTTATGGAGTTGTTGTTACTAATCTCAGTTTCAAACATCAGGTCATTTAACAACGAAGAGTGATGTATACAGCTTCGGAGTAGTTTTACTTGAAATACTAACTGGACGAAGAGCTGTGGATAAAAGCCGTCCCAACGGTGAACAAAACTTGGTGGAATGGGTGAAACCTCATCTTTTAGACAAAAAGAAGTTTTACAGACTGTTAGATCCTCGCTTAGAGGGACACTTCTCGATCAAGGGAGCTCAGAAAGCAACACAAGTAGCTGCACAGTGTCTTAACCGAGACTCCAAAGCTAGACCAAAGATGAGTGAAGTTGTAGAAGCCTTAAAGCCGTTACCAAGTCTTAAAGACTTTGCTAGCTCTTCCACATCTTTCCAGACAATGCAGCCTGTTGCCAAGAACGGTGTCAGGACACAGGGAGGTGGGTTTGTGTCGAGAAATGGACCGCCTTTGAGGAGTTTGTCTAGTTTAAACCTGCCTCAAGCTTCACCGTATCGCAATGCGAGGCTATCACCAAAGCCTAAAGGGAAAGAGCAATGACTCTCAAGTATAGGAATTAGTAGTTTATCATTGCCTGACCGAGGTTTCACGGATTGTGGCTTCATGTTGCATTTGATTCTTACGGTATTCTTGGTTGCAACCTTTGTTTTTTTTAAACGCAGAGAAAAAGAGATTGGTCTGTGGAGGAAACTGAAAGCTTGGCAAGTATGGAATGTTTGTGTTCTTTGAGTGGATGGAACTCAGGAAAAATAATCTTTGGTCCTGAAGGTCTAAAGATTTTGATCTGTGGTTTTTTATGTGTAGAAGAAATGTAAAGGTTGAGAGTGTAAAGTTCTTGTAAGAATATTATATATATATAACCTGTGTGTCTGTAAAACCTATGTTTACCCTGTAATATATGTCCTGCTATGCATTTAATGTGTAGAAATGTAAAGATTCCAATTAGAACAGACACCCATTGGAAATGGAACGAGGTATCTTGCAATGGCTATTGTCAACCCAGTTCAAAACTCTATTCCAGCAAGCAAGTTAGAGCATCCAATCTACTTTATTTTTTTTTTACTTTAAATATGGAATTATGTTTACTGGAACCCAACTTCATTTTCTAAATGGAGTAATAAACAAAAAGAAAAAATGAATGAAATAAGTAGAGTTAGAAACATTTTTTACTCTAAAATAAATTTTAGAGTAAGAAATGAAATGGAATTAAAGATACTCTTATATTTGTGATATTTTGGTATTGCAGTTTTTGCTAAGTTAAATGTTTTATAACATATCTGTCTCACTCTTTAAGGAATTGAGGTTCACACATTTTCTCTAATGTTTTGTGGTTCTAAAAACTAAGCTCAACTTTGGAATGAGCTATAGGTTTATATATATTTTTTCATTCTATAGCTTTATATATTTTTGCCATAGAATTAATAGTGTAGAACTTTTTTTTTGTTTTCTAGGTGTAAATATTTTTACTTTAGGATTTTGGTTGTAAATTTGATAAATTTTTGATTATTGATTTTTAGTTTTCTAAAATTAAGATATAAATGCTCTAAGTATTTTGTTTTATAGAATCAAAAAAAGAAAAAAAACTACAGTTTTAAAAAGTCTTTCTAAAACATAATTGGAAAAAATTGTGCTTTAAAAAGTTTAGCTCCAGAAATATTTTACAGAGCTAGTATTTGCCAATAATTACCCAAATTTATTCATAGACAGGTAACTAAAAGAAACCGACCAACCGAACCATAAATTTATTCGATTTAGTAGTAAGGATGAAATGGTAATTTCAAACTTTCCAAGGACGAGATTGCAAACAAATCAATCAAATTCGCAAAGCTATCTTCTTTAGCGTTGATCCCTCTGCCTCTCTCAGCTTCGATTGTTTTCTTCAGATCTCTCTCTCTCCGTCAATCTTTAAGATCTGAATATCTCCGTAAGGGCAAGGAGAGAAGGATGTACGGATTCGAGGCGCTTACGTTCAACATCCATGGCGGATACTTGGAAGCGATCGTGAGAGGCCACCGTGCTGGTCTTCTCACCACCGCCGATTACAACAATCTATGCCAATGTGAAAACCTTGACGACATCAAGATGCATCTCTCCGCCACCAAGTACGGCCCTTACCTCCAAAACGGTGCGTTTTTCCTCATATGTGATCGTCCTCGTCTTGATCCGTCACGTTCTTGTGAATCTGATTAGTTGACTTTGATTCTGGGTTTTAGGGTTACGAAAATGCTTTCAATGTCAAAATCAGTTTTGTTTTTAATTGTCGTTCATATTCGTTAATGGATTTTTAGGCTGATGTTTAGACATGACAGTGATTTCTTCTGTTGTTTTGTCTGAAATCTGAACAATTTGTTTTGTTTATCTGAATCTATTGTTCCATTATTGTTGTAAAAGAATGTTCTTTATCATTGAAATCACGTTTTTTTTTTAAATTGTAATTCGTCTTCATTAATGGATCTTTAAGCTGATGTTTAGACAAGACAGTGATTTCTTATGTTGTGTTGTCTGAATCTCAACACTTGTCTGTTTATCTGAGTCTCTGTTCCACTTTTGTAAAAAAAAAACTGTTTAAAAAAAAAAAAAATTTGGTTACAGAACCGTCTCCTCTGCATACCACCACGATTGTGGAGAAGTGCACTCTCAAGCTTGTTGATGATTATAAGCATATGCTTTGTCAAGCAACTGAGCCTATGTCAACCTTCTTGGAGTACATCAGGTTAGTGAGAATCTTCCGTGAATCATCATTCTAGATTGCAGTGTTGTTATAGGCTCTATTTAGTTTCAAGATATAAGCCTAGTAGTTGTGCCCGAATCCTCTTAATGTATATAATAGTGTGTAAGGTTTGCTACTTTCATGAAGCTCAGTGAAATGGATTTGTTTCAGTATGTTGAGAGCAAAAAATTTGATCATTTTGTTGTTGTTTGCTAGCTTGTGTTGCTACTTTGCTTAGCTTATTGTATGATCTGTCAATGAAAGTCGCTGACATTGGAGATATTGTGTTCTTTCTCTTAATATTGTAATGCAGGTACGGCCACATGATTGACAACGTCGTGCTGATTGTTACTGGAACTCTTCACGAGAGAGATGTTCAAGAGCTGATTGAGAAATGTCACCCTTTAGGCATGTTTGACAGGTACCCACATTGACATTTTAGATCCTTTTTCTTTTTCTTTTTCTTTTCCTTTTTATGTTTTTGCTCATGATTTCTCTTTTCCAGCATTGCCACACTGGCAGTTGCTCAGAACATGAGGGAGCTCTATAGGTTGGTGCTTGTGGATACTCCTCTGGCTCCGTATTTCTCTGAATGCTTAACATCAGAGGTACAAAGCTGAACATTTACTATTATTCCTTTTTAACCACCTTGTGCTATTGCTTTCTAGTTGCCGGATAAACTGGTAGATTATGAAAATTCGTTAAACATTCATATCATTTTCAGGATTTGGATGACATGAACATAGAGATTATGAGGAACACCCTCTACAAAGCATACCTTGAGGATTTTTACAAGTTCTGTCAGGTTCTCTACTCGACTCCTAAATCTTTTTTTTTTACACAAATTCATAATCTAGCTATCCTATTGTCGTTGTGTATCCGAAAATAGAAACTAGGTGGGGCAACATCAGAGATAATGTCTGACCTTCTGGCCTTCGAAGCTGACAGAAGAGCTGTGAACATCACCATCAATAGGTTATTACTTACTGCTCTGTGTCGTCGTGCATCAAGCCACAAGACGTTACTGTCTTTATAAAAGCGCTGAAACTAATATTCCTTTTTATGCAGCATTGGCACTGAGCTTACAAGAGAAGACAGGAAGAAACTGTACTCTAACTTTGGTCTCCTGTAAGCATTCTAGAGCCAAACTAAACATTCCATTCAGTGATTGCTTAGTACTCTAAACTAGTTTTTCTTACCATGGGGTTTGCTTTTTTTGCTTGTGCAGCTATCCATATGGTCACGAGGAGCTTGCTATCTGCGAAGACATAGATCAGGTAAAATACTTAAGCTAATACAGATTATAAATATGTTATGTGTCGTGACAATTAATCTCATTGTCATTCACTGTTAGGTTCGTGGTGTTATGGAGAAATACCCTCCTTACCAAGCAATATTCTCCAAAATGTCTTATGGAGAGAGCCAAATGCTCGACAAGGCCTTTTATGAAGAAGAAGTCAGAAGGCTTTGCTTAGCCTTTGAGCAGCAGGTTTGTTTGTTTCCATAGAACCACTCCAAAACGAGTCTTGTTTCTAATTGGCTGTTTAATACTCTTAAGAGTTGCTTGTTTAAACCCTGAGAGTGTTTTTGCAGTTCCATTACGGGGTGTTTTTTGCGTATATGAGGTTGAGGGAGCAGGAGATCAGGAACCTGATGTGGATATCGGAGTGTGTTGCACAGAACCAGAAGTCAAGGATCCACGACAGTGTTGTCTACATGTTCTGAGTCTGGTAAGAAGTGAAAAAAAAACAGACAATCTGAAAGAGAACCAGTGTAGTGGTTGTTGGTTTTCTTTATTGCTCCCAGACTCTTGTTTTCTGCTGTATAATCTGCGTTATTCACTGTTTATGTTGCTCTACGTGTGAGTGCAGTGTATTAAATTTTACCCAATAAGTAGAGTCTCTCCTATTTGTTTGTTTGTCTTTGCCATGTATTTGCTTGGTTCTGTTGCCAATAAACTCTTGTAATAATATACTCTGTTTCATGATGTTTTACATCAGTATACATATTAAGAAATATATTTTTTTTCTCAAAAACTATTAAAAATATAAAAAAATGTAAATTTTTAATTATAAATGTAAATATTAAACATGTAACTGGTTGTACAGTTTTTCATAAAAGTAAGGTAAATTTACTTAGATATGTAAAAACATTATCTATTAGGAAACAAAATAATCAACTAAAACATTTGTTTTTCTTAATCTAGAATTTAAATCTAAAAAATGTTTTTAAAGTGACGTTGTAAACCACCACTGGAGGTTAATTAATGAGTTTTCATTTCAGGTAGTACTGTTAAAAACTATAATTTAAAAAGCGTTTTAAATTAACGAGGGTTAAGAGCATTCAAAATGGTGGACTCCATTGTGGAGTTCTTAAAACTTTTTTATTTTATTTTTTTTTTAGATTAAAAAAAATATCAATCAATCGCGTGTCGGCACGTGTCGCAAATAGTGTAAGGACCGGTCCTTATTTAAGAATTTTAAGGATCAAATCCTTAGGTTTTGGTGAGTCCACTGATTATTTAATTATTTTTTTTGCTAAAGACTCTCTTTAAAGATTTTCTGTTGCGGATGCTCTAATTACACTTAGATATATTATCATGTTAATTTTCTCAAATATATTTTTTTAAAGTTTTTGTCACCCAAAAACTCTTTAAAGAAAAAAAAAATCAAAAAAATCTTTTTATTTTGAAACTTTTTAATATATATATTTTTTAAAATTTTTTTTTTGAAATTTCATCTCCAAAACTCTACTCTATATTTTAACTTTAAATCTTAAATATAGATTAATTAGTCCTAGAAGTATAAATGTATATTTACTTTTTAAAAAAAATATTTTGATCATTTTTTTTTAAATATTTTTTGGTGAAAATAAATTTATTACTATATTAAAAATCTTGCATTAAAATTTAAAAACGATAATTATTTTGAAATGAAATTTTTTTTCTACAACGACAATTAAATCAAAACAGAGAGAATATGAAACAACAAAAATCACAAACATTTATTTTTCTTAAACTAGAAATTATATGTACAGAGATGTGGTTTCATTGGACGTAGTATTGTTAAAAACTGTAATTTAAAAAGCGTTTTAAATTAACGATGGTTAATTACATTTAGATGTATTGTCATCAATTTAAATTACTGATTTATTTTAATTATGAAAATGCTTAAAATACGCACTCCACCACTGTGGTGTTAAAAATAAATAGAAACACAGTCTCTCTTCTTCTTCTTTAGCTCTCTGTCTCTCATCGGAGCCATGACGGACGTTCATTCCTTCAACAATATCTCTCTCAGTGGTCGCGGCGGATCGGTTCGTTCCCCCCTCTCTCTTACTGATCCTTCTCTTCCTTTACGGTTTCGCCCTTTCTTAGAAACCCTAATTTCTTATTCTTGTATCCGTCGTTTGATGTTTAGGGTTTTGCTTAACGTTTCAATTTTGGTTACTGCAGAGCCCTGGCCTTCTTAAGATCAACTCTGGAGGGATTCAATGGAAGAAGCAAGGTGGTGGCAAAGCTGTGGAAGTTGATAAATCTGATATTGTAGGTGTCAGCTGGATGAAGGTTCCAAGGACAAACCAGCTTGGTGTCAGAACCAAAGATGGGTTATACTATAAGTTCATTGGCTTCCGTGATCAGGTTATTTAAGCACCATATCTTTTATGTAAAGATTACTTCTCTTTGGTTTGAGGCTTTGAGCTTTTGAGCTTATGTGTTTTGTTTGGTTGGTGGTTTTAGGATGTTGCGAGTCTGACCAGTTTTTTCCAAAGTGCTTTTGGGAAAACACCTGAAGAGAAACAGCTTTCTGTTAGTGGTCGCAATTGGGGAGAGGTGGATTTGAATGGTGTGTTCTTGTCCTTTCTAAAGTCAGTTACTTTGGTTGAGTTTAAGCTTCCTTAGTCTCCTTATGTGAAAAAGGTCTTGGCTTTCTCCCGCAATTGGGGAGAGGTGGATTTGAATGGTGTGTTGTCGTCCTTATTGTTAATCTTCATTCTAAAGTCAGTTACTTTGGTTGAGTTTAAGGTTCCTTAGTCTTCTTATGTGAAAGAAAGGTCTTAGCTTTCTTCCTTTTTTTTGTTTTGTGCAGGGAACAATCTAACGTTTTTGGTTGGTGGAAAGCAAGCTTTTGAAGTGTCTCTGGCTGATGTTTCACAGACTCAGCTTCAAGGGAAAAATGACGTCTTGTTGGAGTTTCATGTTGATGATACTGCTGGTGCCAATGAGGTACTGCAACTTGGTTTCTCCTTAGAAATGTAGTCTCTGGGCTTAGTTGAGTTCCTGATTCTGTTATGTGCATTTACAGAAAGACTCGTTGATGGAGATAAGTTTTCATATTCCTAATACCAACACCCAGTTTGTTGGTGATGAAACTCATCCCCCTGCTCAGGTAAGTTGTTGAAGTTTTTGAAAATTATATGGGTGTCTCTCCAGTATTTTTATGTTGATCCCAAGTGTATGTCTCAGGTTTTCCATGACAATATCTTGAAAGTGGCTGATGTTGGTGCTGGAGTTGAGGAGGCCGTCGTCACATTTGAGGGTATTGCAATCCTCACGCCCAGGTAAAGATTTTTCCTTCATCTTTATTTGAATATTAGAGTATTAGTGGAGCGCTTTATCTTTTGTTAATATTGTGTGGCTGCATCATCTCATGACTACATGATTTGTTTTTCTTTCACAGGGGTCGGTACAATGTGGAGCTTCACCTTTCTTTCTTGCGTTTGCAAGGACAAGCCAATGACTTCAAAATTCAATACAGTAGTGTTGTCCGCTTGTTTCTGCTTCCAAAGGTATTTCTTTTTAAATTATATCTAAGGGACTTCTACTTAGTTTTAGCAGTCATCAGGTTAGAAGTATTATACATATTAATGGAACTCTTGTTATCTGTTTTGTGCCTGAGCAGTCAAACCAGCCACACACGTTTGTTGTTATCTCTCTAGACCCACCAATCCGGAAAGGTCAGACCCTTTACCCCCACATTGTGATGCAGGTAAGTGTGTAAGTGTGTTTCTTTATCTTCTTTTCACTCTGATTTTACATCTGTTTTTCTCCACCTTCTCTAGTTTGAGACAGACTCTGTCGTGGAAAGTGAACTCTCAATTAGTGATGACCTTATGAATACAAGGTTCAAGGACAAGTTGGAACGATCATATAAGGTCACTGTCTGGTCTGCGCTTATTTTATATTCCCTTAATAATAAGAAAATTGTCGACATACACCCATAGCTAAGGATATTGGTTATTATGAATTTCCAGGGTCTCATTCATGAAGTGTTCACCACCGTGTTGCGTTGGCTGTCTGGTGCAAAGATCACTAAACCAGGGAAGTTCCGCAGTTCCCAAGACGGGTTTGCAGTGAAATCATCTCTTAAGGCAGAAGATGGTGTTCTTTATCCACTCGAGAAGGGGTTTTTCTTTTTACCTAAACCTCCAACGCTTATACTTCATGATGAGGTATTCTATGGTTATTGATGATTGGGATAGAGTTTGTTTGGTTAAACCGTTTGTTGTTTTCATTTTTTTAGATTGACTATGTGGAGTTTGAAAGACATGCTGCTGGTGGTGCAAACATGCATTACTTCGATCTTTCCATAAGACTGAAAACTGATCATGAACATCTATTCCGGAATATACAGAGGAATGAGTATCACAATCTCTATTCCTTCATAAGGTTGTATCAACGTTCTTGAAATTTCTGAGAGTGGATTGAACTGTAGTGAATAAAACATCATCTTTCTTTTGCTGCAGCTCTAAAGGTTTGAAGATTATGAACCTTGGTGGTGCGGGTACCGCAGAAGGTGTTGCTGCTGTTCTTCAGGATAATGATGATGACGATGCTGTTGACCCTCATCTTGAACGTATCAGAAACCAAGCTGCTGATGAGAGTGATGAGGAGGCAAGCGCTTTACGCTGACCGAGTTACCTCATGTTATGATGATCTTGTTTTTAACTCTATACTTTTAATTCATGAAGGACGAAGACTTTGTTGGGGGTGAGGATGACGACGGTGGCTCACCGACTGATGATTCTGGTGAAGACGACTCTGATGCTAGTGACGCTGATGGAGGCGAGAAAGAGGTAAAAAACTGTTTCATATTCCTCAATCAAAACTCTTTCACCAGTAAAACCATATCTTATTTTACTCCTTGGCTTGACTCGTTTTCAGAAATCTGTTAAGAAGGAACCCAAGAAAGAGGCTTCGTCGTCTAAAGGATTGCCTTTAAAGAAGAAAGCGATGGTCACAGAAGAAGGCAGTAGCAAGAAGAAGACGCAGAAGAAGAAGAAGGATCCCAATGCACCTAAGAAGGCAATGTCTGGTTTCATGTACTTCTCCCAAATGGAAAGAGAAGTGAGTTCTCTTCTCTCCTTCTGTCATACATTTCACTCTAGGCAATGTGTGATTATATAGTATCATTTTTCACTGAACAGAACATAAAGAAGACTCACATAGGAATAGGCTTTGGAGAGATAGGAAAGGTGCTTGGAGATAAGTGGCGTCAGATGTCTGGTAAAACCTGAGATCTTTTCCCTTACAACACTACATGTCTTGGGTCTTATCTTTAGAAAATGTGTGTGATGTAATCTTCATCGTCTTTGTGCTTTTATGGAAACCATAGCCGAGGAAAAGGAGCCCTATGAAGCTAAGGCGCAAGTTGACAAGAAGCGATACAAAGATGAGATTAGTGATTACAAGAACCCTCAGCCGATGCTTGTAGACTCAGGAAACGATTCCGACAGTAACTGAACTCTGATATTTGAGGTTTGACATGTTATCTTCTTGTCTGCTATTCATCTTTAACTAGTGTGTGTTTCAATGTAGCGCGACTTGGGTTACAAACTACTGAACGTTATGTTAAACTTTAGATGCTTTCAATGAATCAAACTTTTAACTCATTAACAAAATATACATGTCTATATAAGCTACAAGAAGCAGCAACACAATCGGTCTTGTAAGATGAAACTTTATGAACAAGAAGCATCTAAAACCTTATGGACAATGGGACGAGCTCTACACATAGCTTTCAACGGTGTAGCTTTGCGCATTATAGTTCCTTTCTCAGCTTCTGTCATGTCCACATATTTTTCTTCAGCTCTCTCCCAATCGAAACATTGAACCAACGAACCCAGAGCCAAAGTCACAAGCCGCTGAGCTAGCCCTGAACCAGGACAAGCTCGTCGTCCCATCCCAAAAGACAACATCTTTTTATCCTCACCTTCTTTCTCAAACCTCTCTGGTTTGAACTTCTCCGCATCTTCCCACGTATTTGGGTCTCTATGAATGGCCCATGCGTTCACCAATACCATAGTGCCACGAGGGACGTCATACCCTGCCACCATGCAATCTTCTGATGCCATATGAGGGAGAAGCATTGGAACCACAGGATAAAGTCTTAAAGTCTCTGACATAATGTTCTGTAGATAAGGAAGTTTCGCAATGTCTTGTTCCTCTATCAACCTGTCTGAACCGATTAGCTCGTCAATCTCGGTCCTTGCCTTTTGTAATACTTCCGGATGGTTCAACAAGTTGGCCATAGCCCATTCCAACGTTCCTCCTGATGTATCAGTCCCAGCAATTATCATAACCTATACAAATTCAAAGCTTAGTTATAAAAAAAAATACAAGAAACCTTTTAATAAAATGCTACTAGTACTTACAAGTATGATTCCTTTGATGATAACATCTGTGTAGTAATCAGGTTGAGTTTCTTGGAGAGAAAGCAAGTGATCGATCATAGTGTTACCCTTTACTTTCTCCACACGTTTCTCGTCCACAAGACTCTGTAAAAACTCGTCAACCCGACCCGCTAGCTCTTTAACTTGTTTCTCGTAACTCGTTATCCAACGAAGGATCGGGAAATAGTCTGCCACGTTTCCAGCACCACCACGAACAGCCACCTCGGCGATCAACTGCCTCACGTGTCGTGCCTCATCGTTGTCCTCTGTTCCATCGCCGTAAAAACGCTTTCCGGCTACCATCCTAAGGATGTTGTTGATAGTCAAACTCATAAACAATGGTCTCATCTCCACCTTGGAATATTCCTGAGATACAAAAATGTTAAATTCAAAATGATTAATATTTTTAAAAATATTATTGATCTATTAATCTAAATTACTCGGTTACATAACTATACTAGATTCTTATTTGCGAAATTTTTAGTTTTATTCATTTAAAATTTAAATGGAAATAATATGGGAAATATTATGTTCTAGCTTTGTAAAAAAAAAAAAAAAAAAAAAAATCGATGATTATACAAATTTTGTTGTTTATATTTTGCAGAAAGTCTATTTAAAAAAAAAAGAGGTAAATGTAAATCTTTTAGACCATCGTTATTGCAAGATTCTTAGGACGGAATCTTTATCATAATTGTCTTTTAACTTTAACTAAAAAGAAAGTTAAAAAACGGCTTTAAATATTTATTTTAATTTTTTTTAGTTAAAGTTAAAAAATAGTTCTTATATTACGTTAAGAACTCTATCAATCTTGTAATAATCATTGCCCTTATATTTCTAAACCTTAGGTTAATATTAAATGGCACATACTTGTTGAGAGTTTTTTGATAGAAATAATATCAGCCGTCGGATCTCGTCTTTACGGATGGATGAGAAGCTATTGAGCCTAAGAGACGAGAAGATCTCAATGGTGCCAATACGACGGAGGTTGCGCCAGTTGTCACCATAAGCCGAACCAACCATGGTGGTTGAGTTGTATCCAATATACTTTCCAACGATAAACTCCGGCCTGTTAGCTAAAACTACGTCGTTCTTGGTGAAGCATTCCTCCGCGACAGAGTGAGACGAAACAACGAAAACGAGACGAGTGCCTAGGTGGAGGGAGAATATGGAAGCGCCTTCTAGTGATTTGGACAGAGAGAGAAACATACGGTGTAGTGGCAGCTTTAGGAGGTGGAGATGTCCGATAAATGGAAATGGCCGAGTTGGACTCGGAGGTAGGTGTAGTTTACGTTGTCCTGTTCCGAACAAGAGTTTCAAAGAGAGGAAGAGGAAGGAGAGAGATAGGATGAGGTATAAAGTTTCCATTATTGAGTTGCTTTCTATATTTGTTAAGTTTATTACAAAACACAAGTGTGATTAAGCAGGTTTTATAGTGTGACAGTGAGCAATAAAATATAATATTTTACATCAACTAGTTGTGCATGGAAGAGGATAAGAGCATAACTATCCGTAGAATCTCATTTGGGATTTTTATTTTTATTCTATTTTTTTATTTAATTTAAAAAAAAGAAAATTGCGGACTGTCATGTATCAGTGGAGTCCGTAAACAGTGCAAAAACGATTCTTATTTAAGAATTTTAGAACCGTTTTTTATATTATTTACGAACTCTACATGTCAATAGGATCCACAAACAATGTGAGAAATTTTTATAAAAATCTTGGATAATCATGTTCTAATTCATAATTTATTTTTTAATTTTGCACAAAGTAAAAAGAAGAATAGAAGAGGACAAGAGTTTTGGTTACGTCACTGCCTACTATATGTTGATTGTCTCGATCAACATGGGAGTAGGAGACGGGAATGCTGATATCATTAGGTCATGTGATGTGGTCATAGCATATGCACATGACACGTGCGAACTATCATGTGATGTGTTTGACGTCATTGCATGTGTCACAACATATTTGTTTTTTCTGAATAACGTCTACCAAACATTCCCCCTAGAGAATGCACCAACCTTCAAACAATAAGACGGGAGCATGTAATAAGATTCTAAAGATGGAGTTTAGACCATGTTTATCAGAGTATATAAGAGAAGGGTTTTACACAAAAAGTGATGGTGGGATTCATTAAGTGACATAAAATCGGTGATCAAAGTCATCAATTTTTTTTTTTGAATTATATAAGGGTATCTTGGCCTTATAGAAGTGGTTTAAACTAGTCATGTGTTGCTACGAGTCAGTTCCCTGTCCCTAGCGATGCCGAAATGTTAATTCCCTAGTAGTCAAGATTCAAATTCTGGTGGCTTCACCGTATTGAGTTTTTTACTCTCAAGTTAATCACCACTAGACCACAAATCCTGGTTAAAATCACCAATTAAATTGATTTTTGGGATTTTTTGTACTGTTCGCGGACCTCATTGATACGTGGTAATCCACAATTTGTTATTTTTTTTTTGGATTAAAAAAAAAATTAAGAAACCTAAAACCAACTTTAACGATAAACATGCTCTTATGGACAAGAATTAGAAGCATCTAAAATCTTATCCACAATGGGACGAGCTCTACACATTGCTTCCAACGACGTAGCTCTACGCATAGTGATTCCTTTTTCAGTTTCACTCATGTCCAAATATTCTTCTCCAGCTCTCTCCCACTCAAAACATTGAACCAACGAACCAAGAGCCAACGTCACTAGCCGCTGAGCTAGCCCTGAACCAGGACAAGCTCGTCGTCCAATCCCAAATGTCATCAACTTCTTATCCTCACCTTCCTTCTCAAACCTCTCTGGCTTGAACTTCTCAGGCTCTTCCCACATCTTTGGGTCTCTATGTATGGCCCATACGTTCACCAATAAGATTGTATCACGTGGGACATCATACCCTGCCACCATGCAATCTTGTGAGGCCATATGAGGGAGAAGCATTGGAACCACTGGATAGAGTCTTAAAGTCTCTGACACTATGCTTTGGAGATAAGGAAGTTTTACAATGTCTTGTTCCTCTATTAACCGGTCTAAACCGATTTTCTCGTCGATTTCGGTTCTTGCCTTTTTTAATAATTCTGGATGGTTCAACAAGTTCGACATAGCCCATTCTAACGTTGCTGCTGATGTATCAGTCCCGGCAAGTATCATAACCTAATAAGAAATTAAAATCAGTTAGACCATCATTAACGCTAAAACCGTGAACCGGTTTATTATAGATTTTTTTTTATGACAAAAAAATAAAAAGCGAACCAATTGCAGGCCGCCATATGTAAGTGGGAGGCGCGAACAGTGTAAAAACCCCTCTAAAATTAATCCTTATTTTACACGTTTGAAAACCGATTTTTACAAAATAATGTGATCCACCATTAAGAAACCCACTTAATCGAACCAATTGCAGGCCGCAATGTGTTGGTGGAACCCGCGAACAGTGCAAAAACCCCTCCAAAATTAGTCCTTATTTTACACTTCTAAAAACCGATTTTTGCAAAAATAATGGAATCCACCGCTAAGAAACCCACTTAATCGAACCAATTGCAGGCCGCAATGTATTGATAGGACCCGCGAACAATGCAAAAAGACCTCCAAAATTAATTCTTATTTTACACTTCTAAAAACCGATTTTTGCAAAATAACGTTACTTACGACTATGATTCCTTTGATGATGACATCGGTGTAGTACTCAGGCTGAGTTTCTTGGAGAGAAAGCAAGCGATCGATCATAGTGTTACCCTTTTCTTTCTCCGCACGTTTCTCATCCACCAGACTTTGCAAGAACTCATCAACACGACTGCCTAACTTCTTGACCCGTTTCTCATAATCCGTTAACCAACGAAGGATCGGGAAATAGTCAGCAGCGTTCCCCGAACCGCTGGTAGTAACCACCTCGGCGATCAAGTCCCGAACGTGTTTTGCCTCATGGTCGTCCTCTATTCCGTCTCCGTAATATCTCTTTCCGGCCAACATTCTAATGACGTTGTTGATAGTCAAACCCATAAACAATGATCCCATCTCCACCTTCGCAGGTTCGATTATTAAAACAAATGGTTACGTTTTGAAAGTTCAGTTTTCTTATTGGTATATAAATATAGAAACACTCTGTTTTAGCAATGGATGATTTATAGATTGTCTAGTTAAATACTAGGGCAATTCTCTTAAATAGTCATTTTTAAGTTTTTGTCACAAAAATAGCACTAGAAAAATAAAATGACCAAAATAGTATATTTTTTTTTGAAATTTTCATTTTTTAATTTTTTTTTTGAAATTTGAAACCCTATCCCTAAACCCACCCCTTTACTCTAAACCCTAAAGTCTAAATTAATTAACCCTAAGGGGTATAAATGCATTTAAATAAAAAATTTAGTTTATAAAAAAAATTATTTTAGTCATTTTCCTCTTTAAGAACTAACTTTGTGAAGAACAAACTAAAAAGTGCTATCTAAGAGAATTTTTCTAAATACTATATGGTTTATAAATTTTTTTTATAACGATACTTAATACTCGAGACCGTTACTAGAGTATGAGTTCAATCGCACTTACTTGTCGAGAGTTTTTCGATAAACAGATTATCAGCCGTCGGATCTCGTCTTTACGGATGGATAAGAAGCTATCAAGCCTAATGGACGAGAAGATCTCAATGGCGCCAATACGACGGAGGTTACGCCAGCTGTCACCATAAGCCGCACTGACCATGGTGGTTGAGTTGTACCCTATGTGTTTGGCGAAAAGAAACTCGGGACGGTTAGCTAAAACTACGTCGTTCTTGGTGAAACATTCCTCAGCGACGGAGTGAGAAGAGACAACGTAAACGAGACGAGTGCCGAGGCGGAGTGAGAAAATGGAGGCGCCGCCTAGTGACTTGGAGAGGGAGAGAAAGCTCCGTTGGAGCGGAAGCTTTAGGAGGTGGAGGTGTCCTATAACAGGAAATGGCCGAGTTGGACTCGGCGGTAAGTGTAGTTTACGTCGTCCTGTTCCGAGCAAGAAGAAGGTTAGAGAGATGAAGAGGAAGACAAGAGATAGGATCAAGTAGAAAGGTTCCATTATTGAGTTGTTTTTTGTTTTTTTTTTAACTGATCTCTTTGATTCGCTTAAGGTGATTTTATAATGAAAGTGGAGGGAAAATGTATTATTTATTTATTATTTTGTAAAAGAGAAAGATAAATTCCGATAGCCCATTTTAGTTTGTTTGTCACAAAAATAGTTTTTAAGGAAGAAAATGACCAAAATGTTTTTTTAGAAGCTAAAAAATTCATTTATATGCAATTATACCCCTAGGGTTAACTAATTTGGACTTTAGGGTTTAGAGTTAAGGGGTGGGTTTGGGGTTAGGGTTTCAAATTTCAAAAAAAAAAAAAAAAAAAAAATCAAAATTTCAAAAAAAAAAGTCTATTTTGGTCATTTTATTTTTTGAGGATTATTTTGTGACAAAAACTTAAAAAAAGTTATTTAAGAGAATTGTCCAAAAGGGAAAAGGGGAAAATGTATTATTGCCTCAATTATTTTTGAGTAAATGAGGTACGTACGTGTGTGGAAGAGAATGAAAGTGGATAATAGTTTTGTTGACGTCACTGCATACTGGCTGTTAAAATTAGTAAGTGGAGTAGATTTGATATGGCCTCATGTGATATGACTTATAACACGTGCTAATTTATAACGATATGTGATTGCTGTAATGTTGTCTGAATTGCTTACGCTGAGTTTTTCAGTCGCAAAACAATGTGATTGGATGCATAAGATGCACGAGGGAGAGTTTCAAACCGATTAGGAGCTGTTCTTGAAGATCAGAAGATAAATCTTTTTAAGAACATTCGGTTCCAAATTGACACTGAGACACAACCTTAGGGTTTCGTCTTCAAGATTGATACGAGAAGGTTGAAGTTGATGGGTCCATCATTTAAATCTAGACAAGACACTTAAGAACCGGTGGGGTTCTTAGCGTAATTTAAGAACCGGTTCTTAATTTAACAAAGAAAAAGTTAAGAACCGGTTCTTAAATGTCTTATTTAAGAACCGGTTCTTAACTTTTTCTTTGTTAAAATTAAGAATCGGTTCTTAAATTACGCTAAGAACCCCACCTAAGAACCCGGGGTTAATCATGGTCTTAGAGCATGCGCAGCGAATGAATTTCTCAGTGGAGTTTTTCTAAATATACTTTTAACATTAAAAAATATATTGGTCGTTGAAAAAAATGATAAGTGTGATGATTGAATCTTATAGAGAGATTTAGAGTCTCTTATATATAAGAAACAGTTCTATCATTTTCTCTACATTTTTTTTCTTTTCTCTTTTTTTTTTTTTTGTGAGAGATTAATAAAAATACTTACCACTAAGTATACTCTAATGAAACTATGATTTTCTTGATGAGAGCTCCACAATACTAATCTATCAAGTCCCAATTTTTCTGCATTATCAAGTTTCAGATATCATAACCACATAAAATTACTCCATTCTTTCAATATTGTATACAAAAAAACAAACAGATGCAACTAAACTAAACTTCAAGAAATATTTTAGAGAAATGACTAAAAGATGGAATTGATTTGAGGATTGAATGTAAGAAACAGAGGAGACTAAAGGCAAAGCCATAGCCTCTTGTGAGTTTGTGTTGGATTATTCGGGTTTGGCCCAAACTCCATTTTTGTTGTTCCCACCTGTTTGCTTAGGGTCTAAATGATGACATAAGGAATTAAAAAGAATAGTCAATTCCTACTCATTTCTTAAAAAATACATCATTTATAAAGAACATATGCTGTGTATGGTTCCTTGTCATTCCTTAAATTTTAAGAAATTATAGAACAAAAACATTTTTATCAAAATTGATATGAAACAAAAGTAATAATTGTTCTTTTTCATTCCTTTTATTTTGTTCTTACACATTCTTTTCGTACTCATTCCTATTACTTTTTAATGGTCACCAGTTAGAGCTTTAAAGTTTTGTTTCGTTTCAGCCGTAACCGTTTTAACCGGATTGGTTTGGTTTAATTTATTACCATAATATTCTTGAGTTCTCAAAATCCACATGATTTGGCCAACCGCTAATAAGCTTTGTTTGCTATTTTTTTTCAAAGATGAGTCCATCAAATTCTCTAAGTCATTGATTCCATAAATCTAAACTTAGTATTAGATTTGTTTCATTATATATAACAGTTCAAGAAAATAAACTTCTCATCAGTATCTATCATCATCAATCATGAAAAAAGTTTCTTTGTTGTGCTTATGTTGCATCACCATCTTGGCAACAAGTTTAAGTCTCAATGTAGTCTCAGCACACCAGGTGGAGGTGAACGCGCCAAACACGATTAAAGATGTAGAACCGTACATCTCTAACAGAGCCATTGGGTTCGTTGTAAAGCTGGAGAATGATTGTCCTATAAGAGAAAAGCTAAGCTCATTCTTTGAGAAACTAAAGGATCTCTTGAAATTGGAGTCCTCTGTTACACCGATGATCGAAGACACTGAGCCCAAAACGTTCATATCCCATATGAAATCGAAAGCAGATAATCTCCTCCAAACCATGTTGATGATTGGGAGAGGACTGGTGAGTTCAAGTGAAAAAAGCATAATGTTTTAATTGGTTGTGAGTGTTAATCTACGGCTTATTAATTGGTTTACTTTCTTTTAAGTTATTTTTAATAACTGTTTCCAAGTTCAGAAAAGATGTTTTGATATTAAAAATATTTTGAAAACACTTTCCAGCTATGCGTGGCTGTGCCTATGATGCTTCAAGGACTTGTGGAACTAACTAACCAATGATTTTCTTTTTGTGAATACGACAGTTGAGTTCAAGTGTAAGGAAGGAGATGTTCAAAGTAATAAAGTCCCTCACTGAGTTACATGCTGCGATCGGTAAAGTTATTATGGAGAAACATATAAAAGGGGACGGAGCAACGACACTTTCTTTGGAACAAAAGAATGCTGTCGAAAATGCGGTATCTCAATGGGAAACAACAATTACCCAAATCGTGAAGATTGTTGTAGAAGTTAAGACGGGAAGTTCGAGTACGGTTTCAGGGGAAGAGAGCAATACTACTGAACACAAAAACAGTACTTCGGTGAATGAATCCACGTTGGAGGCAAATAAAGGAAATTCTGAATCCTTGCAAGAAAATGCAAATGGTGTTAATGAAAGCAGTGAAGATTCCAAAAACGATGTAGCAATGGATGATAAAGAAGGCAATAGAGTGGAAGATGTTAAAGGAGGTAATGAAGCTTTTTAGGAAGGAAAAACAAAAAACGTAGACTCTAATATTGTTTTTTTTGTCAACAATTAGAAGTTCAAGGAGGAAATATTGATACGAGTTTGGATACTAAAGAGGATGCTAACTCGGAGGTAGAGGCTAAAAATGATGGAAATTCCATGACTAAGAACTCAGAAGAAGCTCAAGGAAATCATGGAGTTTCAATAAAGGATAATAATTTGGAGAACAAAGGAAGTAACGCTACAATAAATGATGGAGATCACACGAATGAAAATGGGGAAGAAACTCAAGAAAACAATGGAGACCTAGTGATGAATGAGAACTTGGAGAACAACAAAGATAACAAAGAAGTGAAGGATGATGGATTAGTACATTCAAAAACAAATCATGAAATTTCTATGGAAGAAAATCAAGAACATACTCAAGGAAGAACTGAAGATTCTATGAATGGAGAAACGATGCATAACAAAACTGGAAATGCTGATTCTAACAAGGAGAAGGAAGTAGAGGCTCAAGGAGAAAATATTGGAGACTCCACTAAAGATGTAAATTTGGAAAACAAAGAAGATCTTAAAGGAGGTAATGAAGTTTTTTAGAACAAAAAAACAATTATTAAAGGTCAAAAAGTAGATACTAATATATTCTATTCTCTACAAACGTAGATGTTAATAGTGACAAGCAATTAGAGGTTCAAGGAGGAAGCATTGGAGATTCACAAATTAACAAGAATTTAGATACTAAAGAGGATGTTAAGTCAGATGTTGATGCTAGAAATGATGGAAGTTCAATGACTGAGAAGTCAGAAACTCAAGGAAAGGATACTAACTTGGAGAACAAAGGAAGTGAGGCTGCAACAAATGATGTATATCACACAAAAGAAAATGGGGAAGAGACTCAAGAACACAACGGAGAACTAGTGAATGATACAAACTTGGAGAACAACAAAGATAACAAAGAAGTGAAGGATGATGGATTGGTGGAGACTAACACAGATCATGAAAATTCTACGGAAGAGAAGCGAGAACATACTCAAGGAGGCACTGATGTTTCTGAAAATGGAGAAATGATGCATACCGAAAGTGGAAATGCTGATTCTAATAAGGAGAAGAAAATAGAGGTTCAAGGAGAAAGTATTGGAAACTCTACTAAAGAGGATGTTAAGTCAGATGTTGATACTAGAAATGATGGAAGTTCAATGACTGAGAAGTCAGAAACTCAAGGAAAGGATACTAACTTGGAGAAGAAAGGAAGTGAGGCTGCAACAAATGATGGATATCACACAAAAGAAAATGGGGAAGAGACTCAAGAACACAATGGAGAACTATTGAATGATACAAACTTGGAGAAGAACAAAGATAACAAAGAAGTGAAGGATGATGGATTGGTGGAGACTAACACAGATCATGAAAATTCTACGGAAGAGAAGCGAGAACATACTCAAGGAGGCACTGATGTTTCTGAAAATGGAGAACTGATGCATACTGAAAGTGGAAATGCTGATTCTAATAAAGAGAAGAAAATAGAGGTTCAAGGAGAAAGTATTGGAAACTCTACTAAAGATGTAAATTTGGAAAACAAGAAAGATCTTAAAGGAGGTAATGGAGTTTTTAGAACAGAAAACAACAAATATTAAAAGTCAAAAAGTAGACACTAATATATTTTATTCTCTACAAATGTAGATGCTAATAGTGAGAAACAATTAGAGGTCCAAGGAGGAAGCACTGGACATTCAAAAATTAACACGAATTTAGATACTAAAGAGGATGTTAAGTCAGAGGTTAATGCTAGAAATGATGGAAGTTCCATGACTGAGAAGTCAGAAACTCAAGGAAATGATGAAGAGTCTACAAAAAATACTAACTTGGAGAACAAAGGAAGTGAGGCTGCAACAAATGATGGATATCACACAAAAGAAAATGGTGAAGAGACTCAAGAAAACAATGGAGAACTAGTGAAGGATACAAACTTGGAGAACAACAAAGATAATAAAGAAGTGAAGGATAATGAATTGGTGGAAACTAACACAGATCATGGCAATTCTACGGAAGAAAAGCGAGAACATACTCAAGGAGGCACTGATGTTTCTGTGAATGGAGAAATGATGCATACCAAAAGTGGAAATGCTGATTCTAATAAGGAGAAGGAAGTAGAGGTTCAAGGAGAAAGTATTGGAAACTCTACTAAAGATGTAAATTTGGAAAATAAAGAAGATTTTAAAGGAGGTAATGGAGTTTTTTAGAACAGAAAACAACAAATATTAAAATTCAAAAAGTAAACATTAATATATTTTATTCCCTACAAATGTAGATGCTAATAGTGAAAAGCAATTAGAGGTTCAAGGAGGAAGCACTGGAGATTCAAAAATAAACAAGAATTTAGATACTAAAGAGGATGTTAAGTCAGAGGTTAATGCTAGAAATGATGGAAGTTCCATAACTGAGAAGTCAGAAACTCAAGGACATGATGAAGAGTCTACAAAAAATACTAACTTGGAGAACAAAGGAAGTGAGGCTGCAACAAATGATGGATATCAAACAAAAGAAAATGGTGAAGAGACTCAAGAAAACAATGGAGAACTAGTGAAGGATGCAAACTTGGAGAACAACAAAGATAATAAAGAAGTGAAGGATAATGAATTGGTGGAAACTAACACAGATCATGGCAATTCTACGGAAGAAAAGCGAGAACATACTCAAGGAGGCACTGATGTTTCTGTGAATGGAGAAATGATGCATACCAAAAGTGGAAATGCTGATTCTAATAAGGAGAAGGAAGTACAAGTTCAAGGAAAAAGTATTGGCAACTCCACTAAAGATGTAAATTTGGAGAATAAAGAAGATGTTAAAGGAGGTAATGAAGTTATTTAGAACGAAAAATAACAAATCTTAAAGGTCAAGCGTAGACTCTAATCTTTTTTTGTCCAAAAATGTAGATGCTAATAGTGAGAAGCCACTAGACGTTCAAGGAGAAAGTATTGGAGATTCGCACATTGACAAGAATTTGGATACTAAAGAGGATGTTAAGTCGGAGATAGATGCTAGCAATGATGGAAATTCCCCGACAGAAAAGTTGGAAGACACTCAAGGAAATGATGAAGTTTTTAAAAAGGATACTAACTTGGAGAACAAAGAGAGTGAGGCTAGTTTAAATGATGAAGATCACACAAAGGAAAATGAGGAAGAGACTCAAGAAAATAATGGAGAACTAGTGAAGGATGCAAACTTGGAGAACAACAAAGATAATAAAGAAGTGAAGGATGATGGATTGGTAGAGACTAAGACAAATCATGAAAATTCTACTGAACAAAAGAGAGAACATACTCAAGGAGGCAATGAAGTCTCTATGAATGGAGAAGTGATGCATACCAAAGGTGGAAATTTAGATTCCAACAAGGAGAATAAAGTAAAGTTTCAAGGAGAAAGTATTGGGAATTCAACCAAAGATATAAATTTGGAGAATAAAGAAGATGTTAAGTCGGAAGTACAGACTAATAAAACTGATGAAAGTTCCATAAAGGAGAAGCAAGAACACTCTCAAGGAAATGATAGACTTTCAACAGAAGATCAAAATTTGGAGAGCATAAGAGCACATGAAGAGAATATGAATCACAAAATAGTAGATGCTATGAAAAATAATGGAGATCACAAGAAAGAAAAGAGGAACGAAAATCAAGAAAACAACAGAGAATCAATGAAGGATAAAAACTTAGAGAACATCGAAGGTGAACAAGATTTAAATAACAAAAATGAGAAGAAAAGGTCGAAGGACAATGACTCAGTTGAGGCTAATGAAAATAATGAGAGTACTATGAAAGAAAACCTTCAAGACTCTCAGGGAAAAGGTGTTGAATACATAAACGTAGACAATAAAGAAGGAAAGGATGATGGTAACTCAGAGAAAAAAGATAAAGAGAAAAAAGAGTATGAAAGCAGTAAACCAAATGATGAACACAAATCCAAAAAGAAAGAAGAAAAGAAAAGGAAGGAGCACGAAAGAAACAAACTGGAGAATGAAGAAGAGAAAAAAAAGCAAAAAGAGAACAAAGAACACATATCCAAAAAGAAAGAAGAAGAGAAACTGAAAGAGCACGAAAGAAACAAATCAAAGACAAATGAAGAAGAGAAAAAGAAGCAGAGAGAGCATCAAAAACACATATCCAAAAAGAAACACGAAGAGAAAAAGAAAGAGCATGAAAGAAGCAAATTCAAGAGAAATGAAGAAGAGAGAAAGAAGCAAAAAGAGCACGAAGAACACAAATCAAAAATGATAGAAGAAGAGAAAAGGAAAGAGAACGAAAGAAACAAATCCAAGGAAAATGAAGAAGAGAAAAAACATAAAAAGCATGAAGAACAAAAATCCAAAAGGAAAGAAGAATGGAAAATGAAAGAGCATGAAAGAAACAAATTGAAGAACGAAGAAGGGAAAAAGAAGCTGAAAGAGCACGAAGAACACATATCCAAAAAGAAAAAAGAAGAGAAAAAGAAAGAGAACGAAAGAAACAAAATGAAGAAAAATGAAGAAGAAAAAAAGAAACAAAAAGACTATGAAGAACACATATCCAAAAAGAAAGAAGAAGAGAAAATGAAAGAGCATGAAACAAATAAATTGAAGAATGAAGAAGAGAAAAAAAAGCAAAAAGAGTATGAAGAACACATATCTAAAAAGAAAGAAGAAGAGAAAAGGAAAGAGCACGAAAGAAAAAAATCAAAGAAAAAAGAAGAAGAGAAAAAGAAACAGAAAGAGTACGACGAACACATATCCAAAAAGAAAGAAGAAGAGAAAAGGAGAGAGCATGAAATAAACAAATTGAAGAATGAAGAAGAGAAAAAGAAGCACAAAGAGCACGATGAACACATCTCCAAAAAGAAAGAAGAAGAAAAAAGAAAAGAGCATGAAAGAAACAAATCGAAGAAAAACGAAGAAGAGAAAATGAAGCAGAAAGTGTATGAAGAACACATATCCAAAAAGAAAGAAGAAGAGAAAAGAAAAGAGCACGAACAAAACAAATTAAAGAATGAAGAAGAGAAAAAGAAGCAGAAAGAGCACGATGAGCACATCTCCAAAAAGAAAGAAGATAAAAAAAGGAAAGAGCACGAAAGAAACAAACTGAAGAATGAAGAAGAGAAAAAGAAGCAAAAAGAGCACGAAGAACATATATCTAAAATAAAAGAGGAAAAGAAAAGAAAAGAGCATGAAATAAACAAACTGAAGAAAAGTGAAGAAGAGAAAAAGGAGCAGAAAGAACACGAAGAACACATATCTAAAAAGAAAGAACAAGAGAAAAGGAAAGAGCACGAAATAAACAAATTGAAGAATGAAGAAAGGAAAAAGAAGCAAAAAGAGCACGATGAACACATCTCCAAAAAGAAAGAAGAAGAAAAAAGGAAAGAGAACGAAAGAAACAAATTGAAGAATGAAGAAGAGAAAAAAAAGCAGAAAGAGCACGAAGAATACATATCTAAAATGAAAGAGGAAGAGAAAAGGAAAGAGCATGAAAGAAACAAATTGAAGAAAAATGAAGAAGAGAAAACGAAGCAGAAAGTGTATGAAGAACACATATCCAAAAAGAAAGAAGAAGAGAAAAGAAAAGAGCACGAACGAAACAAATTAAAGAATGAAGAAGAAAAAAAGAAAGAGCACGAAAGAAACAAATTGAAGAATGAAGAAGAGAAAAAGAAGCAAAAAGAGCACGAAGAACACATGTCTAAAATAAAAGAGGAAGAGAAAAGGAAAGAGCATGAAAGAAACAAATCGAAGAAAAATGAAGAAGAGAAAATGAAGCAGAAAATGTATGAAGAACACATATCCAAAAAGAAAGAAGAAGAGAAAAGAAAAGAGCACGAACGAAACAAATTAAAGAATGAAGAAGAAAAAAAGAAAGAGCACGAAAGAAAGAAATTGAAGAATGAAGAAGAGAAAAAGAAGCAAAAAGAGCACGAAGAACACATATCTAAAATAAAAGAGGAAGAGAAAAAGAAAGAACACGAAAGAAATAAACTGAAGAAAAGTGAAGAAGAGAAAACGAAGCAGAAAGAACACGAAGAACACATATCTAAAAAGAAAGAAGAAGAAAAAAAGAAAGAGCACGAAGAACACAAGTCAAAGAAGAAAGAAGAAGAGAAAAGGAAAGAACATGAAAAAAACAAAACCAAGAAAAATGAGGAAGAGAAAAGGAAAGAGCACGAAAAAAACAAAACCAAGGAAAATGAAGAAGTGAAAAAGAGTGAGCATGAACAAAAAAAATCTAAGAAAACCCATAAAGAAAACAAATCCAATGAACATGAAGAAGAGAAAGCGAAAAAGAGAGAATATGAAGAAAACAAATCCAAGAAAAATGAAGAACAAAAGAAGAAAGAACATGAAGAAAACAAATTGAATGGCAATGAAGAAGTAAAAAAGAAAGAACATGAACAAAACAAATTAAAAAAAGAAGAAGAAAAGGAAAAGATGAAAAGAGAGTATGAAAATAATAAATCTAAGAAAAAGAAAGAAGATGAAAAAGAGAAGACTAAAGAAGATGAAAAAGAGAAGCTTAAGGAAGATGTAGGAATGTCTAGTGATGATAAATCAAAAGATCATGAAAAAGAAATGGTAGCAAATGATGAAGAAAAGAGTGAGGAAAGTGAAAAAGAAATGCAAGTAGAGGCTCCAACAAAGAGTGAGGAACCAAAGAAAGAAATGCAAGCAGATGCTCCAACAAAGAGTGAGGAATCAGAGAAAGAAATGCAAGTGGAGGCTCCAACAAAGAGTGAGGAATCAAACAAAGAAATGCAAGCGGAGGCTCCAACAACAGAGGCTCCAACAAAGAGTGAGGAATCAGAGAAAGAAATACAAGCAGGGGCTCCAACTAAAAGTGAGAAATCAGAGAAAGAAATGCAAGCAGAGGCTCCAGCTAAGAGTGAGGAGTCAGAGAAAGAAATGCAAGCAGAGGCTCCAACAAAGAGTGAGGAATCAGAGAAAGAAATGCAAGCAGAGGCTCCAGCTAATAGTGAAGAATCAAAGAAAGAAATGCAAGTTGAGGCTCCAGCAAAGAGTGAGGAATCAGAAAAAGAAATGCAAGCAGAAGCTCCAGCTAAGAGCGAGGAATCAGGGAAAGAAATGCAAGCAGAGGCTCCAACAAAGAGTGAGGAATCAGAGAAAGAAATGCAAGCAGAGGCACCAACAAAAAGTGAGGAATCAGAGAAAGAAATGCAAGCAAAGAGCAAGGAATCAGAGAAAGAAATACAAGCGGAGGCTCCAGCAAAGAGCGAGGAATCAGAGAAAGAAATGCAAGCGGAGGCTCCAGCAAAGAGCGAGGAATCAGAGAAAGAAATGCAAGCGGAGGCTCCAGCAAAGAGCGAGGAATCAGAGAAAGAAATGCAAGCGGAGGCTCCAGCAAAGAGCGAGGAATCAGAGAAAGAAATGCAAGCGGAGGCTCCAGCAAAGAGCGAGGAATCAGAGAAAGAAATGCAAGCGGAGGCTCCAGCAAAGAGCGAGGAATCAGAGAAAGAAATGCAAGCGGAGGCTCCAGCAAAGAGCGAGGAACTAGAGAAAGAAATGCAAGCAGAGGCTCCAGCAAAGAGCGAGGAACCAGAGAAAGAAATGCAAGCAGAGGCTCCAGCAAAGAGCGAGGAACCAGAGAAAGAAATGCAAGCAGAGGCTCCAGCAAAGAGCGAGGAATCAGAGAAAGAAATGCAAGCAGAGACTCTAGCAAAGAGCGAGGAATCAAAGAAAGAAATGCAAGCAGAGACTCCAACAAAAAGTGAGGAATCAAAGAAAGAAATGCAAGCAGAGACTCCAGCAAAGAGTGAGGAATTAGGGAAAGAAATGGAAGTTTCTAAAAATGGTAAGACAATTGAAATGTATGGAGGTAAAAATTCTACTGAAGTATTGTCTAAAGATGGTAATACAGTTGAAATGCATGCAGGTAAAAACTCCACTGAGGAAGTTTCTAAAGATGGTAAGACACTTGAAAATAACAATAGTACAGAAAATTCTATGGAGGAAGGTTCTAAAAATAGTAAGACAGTAGAAGTCAGTGAAGGCCAAGATAACTCCATGGAGAAAGGCAATGGAAGTCAAGAAGTAACCATGGAAGAAGGTTCTAAAGATGGTAATACAACTAAACTAAATGGAAGTAAAGATAACTCAATGGAGGAAGGTACAGTTGAAACAAGTGGAGTCAAGGAAGATTCCATGAAAGATAAGGCGACGGAGGTTCAAGGAAACAATAATAGCTCCACAAGCAATACATCTATGGCGACAGAGGTTCAAGGAAACAATAATAGCTCCACAAGCAATACATCAATGGCGACAGAGGTTCAAGGACATAATAATAGCTCCACAAGCGATACAACAATGGGTGTTAAAGGAGACAACATAGACACCAATGAAGATTCTACAAAGAATAAGACACTGGAAGCTCAAGGTGGTAGTGCTGGAGGCTCAACCAATGCTACAACACAAGAGACTACAGAGAGTAATGATTCTATGAACAACCAAAACTTGCAGCATGTTGAAGGAGACAACATAGACATCAATGGAGATTCCACACAGAGCAAGACAATGGAAGCTCAAGGTGGAAGTGCTGGAGGCTCAACGAATGGTACAACAGGAGAGACTACAGAGAGTAATGATTCTATGAACAACCAAAACGTGCAGCATGGAGGAATCAATGCAAACTCCATGAATAACCAAACATCAGAAAGTTCAACAACAGAACACAAAGTGACAACAGATATTGAGAGCAGTACTTCAAAAGAAGTCACAAGTTTCATATCAAACCTTGAGCACAAATCTCCAGGAACACAAGAGTTCCAGAGCTTCTTCCAGAAGCTTAAAGATTACATGCAATATGCATGGCCGGCGTCTTCAACATTTGAGGCAAAAGACTCAAGATCCTACTTGAGTGAGATGACAAATATGGCAACAAAACTCTCGGATGCTATGGCTGTCTTGCAAGCCAAGAAACTTGGGTCAGGACAGGTGAGTTAACTAAAAACAACTCTTAATAGAAGAAAAAAATTATCTAAGAAAGTAGAGATCATAACTTAAACTTTAACTTGGATTTTAGTAAATAACCAAATATAACACTTGGGCTTTTACTTTCTTTAACTTTCTATATATTTTCTTGGACAGATGAAAACAACACTACAAGGATATCAACAAGAGGTGATGAAGACTCTTACCACCTTGCAATCTATTTTGAGCAAAGCAATGTCGGGACAACAAAGCCAAAACTCTAGTTCCTTGACGCTTACGGTATCACAACAACAAGCAATTAAGGAAATAACTTCGAAATGGGAACAAGTAATGACTAAATTCGTAAGAGTTGCTACAGAGAGTGAAAAACAGTTCTCAATGGAGACTTCTAGTGGAAACGGCTTTCATATGAAGAAGAGTTTTAGCTCTAGCTCTAGCTCTAGCTCTACTAGTAGCTCGGGTTCAAGTCCGGGTTTGGATTTCAATCTCCACAACGGTGAAAGTCCGGAGATGGTGGATGTGAATAGTTAGAGAGTACACTATGTCGACAATAATAAGATTTTATGATTCATTAGAAACTGTATTTTGTTTTGTAAGATAAACCCAAGTTGTCTTGAGGTTTAGAGTTTTAGTTCTTGGGTGGGCGGGTACAATATAGTTCATAATACAAATTGTGAACTTTTTCATGTACATATTTTTAGGACTTGTAAAATAAGAAGCGGCCTTTACTCACTGGTACCATGTATATATACATTTAGGACTTGGACTTGGATGATTATGCATATGTTTGTGTCAGTGTTTGGTTGGAGACATTTTCTTGTTTCTTTTAGAGTTGTTGTTTGAATTGATTCCGCTGATTTTGATACCACTCACTCAAAAGTAATAATATAAACTCTTCATTCTTAAAGCACTCACTCAAAGTAATAACAGAAAAAAACACAAAAAGTATGAAAGAAAATGTAGAAAAATGTAGAATGACTTTTGGTTTTGAGAACTCGGAGCAGAAGTTGAGAGTTATTGCACGACGTCCAAAGTTAAATACCAATTTCTCCATGATTTCAAGTTTGAATCGTATGTACCCACAAATTAATAGTTTGAAAATAATTTATACACAAACCACAATTAAGATTGATTTATTATATACTAATACACATTTAGCCATAAAATTCCAATCAAATCCCAATTAGACCAATTTATTGAGTTACTCTCTCCGTATACAAAAAATGATGTTTTAACTTATATACAAAAAATGATATTTTAACTTATATACAAAAAATTGATGTCCTAACTTTAATTAATACAATTTTTAAAATTAATACATAAATTAACATATGAAAGTATAATTGGTTGAAATTTATTGGAAAACAAATAAAACTAATAAAATTATTAAATCAAGATATATATTAAATTTTATTAATATGTGTGCAAATCTTTAAGCATCAATCTGTTAAGTTCAGAATGAGTGAAACTTAAACCTAATAGCAAACCAAGAAACCAAACTAGTCACCTAAAATTAAAAATATTAAAAATTAACTTAGAAAATAGCAGTGTTCTAAAATACAACTGGTTGTGGCCGTATATACACTCGATATTAAGTAGTTTATTGTACTGTTTTCTATTGTACGGTAGAATAATACAATAATGGTTTTGACAAGTGAAAATACAACATTTATACAGTGTTATATGACGTTTATACGAGCGTTTATATGTTTACAGTATATCAGTTATATTTTTAAGAAATTTTTAATAAACAACTATAACATACTTGTTTGATTATTTTAATTTTATTTGACTTTATTCACACTAATTTATGTTTCTTTAATATTTGATAACTAATTATAATGTATATTTTATTTAATTATGTTTTCTATATATTTTATTATTTATATATAATTTATACAATTATTTTATTAATTGTTATAGTATTTATTTAGAATATATAAATATATATACTACGTATATACATTCATATATATATCAAGAAGCTATACAATAATCAACAGTCAGGCTATACAATATTACAACACTAGAAAATAGCCTTGATAGAATCCTCACACTATCTACTATCTAAGGTCCGTCTAGTCGGTTTCTTCACATCTTCTCAACCCGAGTCCATTTTTCCCTAAAGAAATTCCCTCTCCCACGACGTCATGACGACTGAAACTCTCTCTCCCATGTCATGACGACTCCACCACACACAAGTCCTCCGATACTTTGCCCCTTCTTGCTGCTGCTACTCTGTCGGCACTCTTTCCTTTTTCGTTCTCCTTCATTCACCTAAACTTTTCACTGTCACATTTTGAGCAGTACAACTATTTTCAAACGAAAAATATACTCCCTCCGTTTCGCAAAGAGTGTCGTTTTGAGGTTTTATTTTTGTTTCATAAAAAGTGTCGTTTTCGATTTTCAATGCAAAATTTATGAATTTTATTTTT